>CAJQUW010007983.1:0-231564 GCA_907163375.1 Prostheceraeus crozeri | reverse complement strand
GAGAGATTCAAATAGTAGTCTGACTGGGAAAGATTCTGACCGTAGTCTACTAGGTAGTGATCGATTCAACAATAGGTCTGACTATGCTGGGAGAGGTTCAGATAGTAGGTCCTAAACAAGGCTGTGAGAGATTCCAGACAGTAGGGGTCTGACCTAGGCTGTAGAAGTTTCGGACAGTAGTGTGACTCAGGTTGGAGAGATTCTAACAGATGGGTCAAGACTAGGGCTATAAGATTCTGACAGTAGGTCTGACTAGGCTGGGAGAGATTCTGTCAGTAGGTCTGACTATGGTGGGAGAGATTCTGACAGTAGGTCTGACTAGGCTGTGAGAGACTCTAATAGTAGGTCTGACTAGGTTGTGAGAGCTTCTGACAGTAGGTCTGACTAGGGTGGGAGAGATTCTGACAGTAGGTCTGACTAGGCTGCGAGAGATTCTAACAGTAGGTCTGACTAGGCTGTGAGAGGTTCCGACAGTAGGTCTGACCTAGTCTAGGCTGGGAGAGATTCTAACAGTAGGTCTGACTAGCTAGGGAAAGATTCTGACAGTAGTCTGACTATTTTGCGAGAGATTCTGGAGGAAGGTCTGACAAGGCTGGAGAGATACTGACCAGTAGGTCTGACTATGGTGGGAGAGATTTCTGACAGTAGGTTTCTGACTAGGCTGGGAGAGTTCAGAACAGTAGGTCTGACTATGCTGTGGAGAGATTCTGACAGTAGGTCTGAACTAAGCTTGTAGAGATTCTGACAGCAGGTCTGACTCAATGCTGGGAGAGATTCTGAACAGTAGGTCTGACTAGGCTGGAAGAGAGTTCTGACAGGTAGGTCTGACTAGGCTCTATGCTGGGAGAGATTCTGACAGTAGGTCTGACTAGGCCTGGGAAGATTCTGACAGTAGGTCTGACTACACTGGGAGAGATTCTGACTAGTAGGTTGTACTACGCTGGGAGAGATTCTGACAGTAGGATCTGACTAGGCTGGGAGAAGATTCAAACAGTAGGTCTGACTAAGGCTGGAGGAGATTCTGACAGTAGGTCTGACTATTGCTAGGGAGAGATTCTGACAGTAGGTCTGACATATGCCTCTGGGAATGAGATTCTGACGAGTAGGGTCTGACTAGGCTGGGAGAGATTTTTTTTCTGACAGTAGGTCTGACTACACTGGAGGGGAGAGATTCAGACAGTAGGTCTGACTATGCTGTGAGAGTTCAGACAGTAGTATGACTATGCGTGGGAGAGATTCTGACGTAGGTACTGTGCACATATGCTGGATAAGATTCTGACAGTATGTTACTGACTAGTTGTGAGAGATTCTGACAGTAGGTCTGACTATCGCTGGGAGAGATTCTGACAGTAGGTATGCTAGGTGAGAGAGATTCTAGCAGGAGGTCTGACTAAGATGGGAGGATTTTGATTTTATGTCTGACTATGCTTGAAGGAGATTCTGACCGGTAGTTAAGTGGATGGGAGAAAGTTCAGACAGTAGGTCCTGACTAGGCTGGGAGAGATTCTAACAGTAGGTTGACTAGGACTGGAGAGATTTATGACTGCAGGTATCTGACTAGGCCGTGAGACATTCTGACAGTAGGTCTGACTAGGCTGTGTGAGGATTTGACAGTAGGTGTCGGACTAAAGGTTGTGAGAGATTCTGACAGTTTGGTCTGACTAGGCTGGGAGAGGTTCTGACAGTAGGTCTGACTTATGCTGGGAGAGGTTCTCGACAGTAGGTTGTAACTATGCTGGGAGAGATTCTGACAGCATAGGTCTGACTATGGTGGGAGAGATTCTAACAGTAGGTCTGACTAGCTGGGAGAGATTCTGACAGTAGGTCTCTGACTAGGCTGGGGTAGGAGATTCCTGACAGTAGGTCTGACTAGGCTGGGAGAGATTCTGACAGTAGGTCTGACTAGGCTGGGAGAGATTCTGACAGTAGGTCTGACTATGGTGGGAGAGATTCTGACAGAAGGTCTGACAATGCTGGGAGAGGTTCAGACAGTAGGTCTGACTATGCTGGGAGAGCTTCTGAAAGTAGGTCTGACTAGTTTATGAGAGATTCTGAAGGAAGTTCTGACTAGGCTGGGAGATATTCTGACAGTAGGTCTGACTATGCTGGGAGAGATTCTGACAGTATGTCTGACTAGGCTGTGAGAGATTCTGACAGTAGGTCTGACTAGGCTGTGAGAGATTCTGACAGTAGGTCTGACTAGGCTGAGAGAGATTCTGACAGTAGGTTGACTATGATGGGAGAGATTCTGACAGTAGGTCTGACTAGGTTGTGAGAAATTCTGAAGGAAGGTCTGACTAGGCTGTGAGACATCCTGAAGGAAAGTCTGATGTAGGCTGGGAGAGATTCTGACAGTAGGTCTGACTATGCAAGGAGAGATTCTGACAGCATGTCTGACTAGGCTGTGAGAGATTCTGACAGTAAGTCTGACTAGGCTGGGACAGATTCTGACAGTAGGTCTGACTAGGTTGCGAGAGATTCTGAAGGAAGGTCTGACTAGGCAGGGACAGATTCTGACAGTAGGTCTGACTACTCTGGAGAGGTTCTGACAGAAGGTTGCACAATGCTGGGAGAGATTCTGACAGTAGGTCTGACTGTGCTGGGAGAGATTCTGACAGTATGTCTGACTATGCTGGGAGAGATTCTGACAGTAGGTGTGACTATGCTGGGAGAGTTTCTGACAGTAGGTCTGACTATGCTGGGAGAGATTCTGACAGTATGTCCGACTAGGCTGTGAGAGATTCTGACAGTAGGTCTGACTAGGCTGCGAGAGAATCTGTCAGTAGGTCTGACTTTGCTGGGAGAGATTCTGACAGTAGGTCTGACTCGTATGCGAGAGATTCTGACAGTAGGTCTGACTAGGCTGGGAGAGATTCTGACAGTAGGTCTGACTAGGCTGCGAGAGATTCCGACAGTAGGTCTGACTAGGCTGCGAGAGATTCTAACAGTAGGTCTGAATATGCTGGGAGAGGTTCAGACAGTAGGTCTGACTAGGTGGGAGAGATTCTAACAGTAGGTCTGACTATGCTGGGAGAGATTCTGACAGTATGTCTGACTAGGCTGTGAGAGATTCTGACAGTAGGTCTGACTAGGCTGGTAGAGGTTCAGACAGTAGGTCCGACTAGGCTGTGAGAGATTCTGACAGTAGGTCTGACTATTTTTTGAGAGATTCTGGAGGAAGGTCTGACTAGGCTGGGAGAGATTCTGACAGTAGGTCTGACTATGCTGGGAGAGATTCTGACAGTATGTCTTACTAGGCTGTGAGAGATTCTGACAGTAGGTCTGACTAGGCTGGGAGAGATTCTGACAGTAGGTCTGACTAGGCTGGGAGAGATTCTGACAGTAGGTCTGACTAGGCTGGGAGAGATTCTGACAGTAGGTCTGACTACTCTGGAGAGGTTCTGACAGAAGGTTGCACTATGCTGGGAGAGATTCTGACAGTAGGTCTGACTAGGTTGTGAGAGGTTCTGACAAAAGGTTGACTATGCTGGGAGAGATTCTGACAGTAGGTCTGACTAGGCTGGGAGAGATTCTGACAGTAGGTCTGACTAGGCTGGGAGAGATTCTGACAGTAGGTCTGACTAGGCTGTGAGAGATTCTGACAGTAGGTCTGACTAGGCTGTGAGAGATTCTGACAGTAGGTCTGACTAGGTTGTGACAGATTCTGACAGTAGGTCTGACTATGCTGGGAGAGGTTCAGACAGTAGGTCTGACTATGCTGGGAAAGATTCTGACAGTATGTCTGACTATGCTGGGAGAGATTCTGACAGTATGTCTGACTAGGCTGGGAGAGATTCTGACAGTAGGTCTGACTACTCTGGGAGACGTTCTAACAGAAGGTTGTACTACGCTGGGAGAGATTCTGACAGTAGGTCTGACTATGCTGGGAGAGATTCTAACAGTATGTCTGACTAGGCTGGGAGAGATTCTGACAGTAGGTCTGACTAGGCTGCGAGAGATTCTAATAGTAGGTCTGACTGGGAAAGATTCTGACAGTAGGTCTGACTATGGTGGGAGAGATTCTGACAGTAGGTCTGACTAGGCTGTTAGAGGTTCAGACAGTAGGTCTGACTAGGTTGTGAGAGATTCTGACAGTAGGTCTGACTAGGCTGTGAGAGATTCTGACAGTAGGTCTGACTAGGCTGGGAGAGATTCTGACAGTAGGTCTAAGTAGGCTGGGAGAAGTTCAGACAGTAGGTCTGACTAGGCTGGGAGAGATTCTAACAGTAGGTCTGACTAGGCTGGAAGAGATTCTGACAGCAGGTCTGACTGGGTTGTGAGAGATTCTGACAGTAGGTCTGACTAGGCCGTGAGACATTCTGACAGTAGGTCTGACTAGGCTGTGTGAGATTCTGACAGTAGGTCTGACTAAGCTGGGAGAGATTCTGACAGTAGGTCTGACTATGCTGGGAGAGGTTCAGACAGTAGGTCTGACTATGCTGGGAGAGATTTAGATAGTAGGTCTGACTATGCTGGGAGGGATTCTGACAGTCGGTCTGACTAGGCTGCGAGAGATTCTAATAGTAGGTCTGACTGGGAAAGATTCTGACAGTAGGTCTGACTAGGTTGTGATAGATTCTAACAATAGGTCTGACTATGCTGGGAGAGGTTCAGATAGTAGGTCTAACTAGGCTGTGAGAGATTCAGACAGTAGGTCTGACTAGGCTGTTAGAGGTTCGGACTGTAGGTCTGACTAGGTTGTGAGAGATTCTAACAGTATGTCTGACTAGGCTGTTAGAGATTCTGACAGTAGGTCTGACTAGGCTGGGAGAGATTCTGTCAGTAGGTCTGACTATGGTGGGAGAGATTCTGACAGTAGGTCTGACTAGGCTGTGAGAGATTCTGACAGTAGGTCTGACTAGGCTGTGAGAGACTCTAATAGTAGGTCTGACTAGGTTGTGAGAGATTCTAACAGTAGGTCTGACTAGGCTGGGAGAGATTCTGACAGTAGATCTGACTAGGCTGCGAGAGATTCTAACAGTGGGTCTGACTAGGCTGGGAGAGATTCAGACAGTAGGTCTGACTAGGCTGGGAGAGATTATGACAGTAGGTCTGACTATGATGGGAGAGATTTAGATAGTAGGTCTGACTATGCTGGGAGAGATTCTGACAGTAGGTCTGACTAGGCTGGGAGAGATTCTGACAGTAGTTCTGACTAGGCTGTTAGAGGTTCAGACAGTAGGTCTGACTAGGCTGTGAGAGATTCTGACAGTAGGTCTGACTAGGCTTTGAGCGATTCTGACAGTAGGTCTGACTATGCTGGGAGAGATTCTGACAGTAGGTCTGACTAGGCTGGGAGAGATTCTGACAGTAGGTCTGACTAGGCTGTGAGAGAATCTGACAGTAGGTCTGACTAGGCTGTGAGAGATTCTGACAGTAGGTCTGACTAGGCTGGGAGAGATTCTGACAGTAGGTCTGAATAGGTTGCGAGAGATTCTGAAGGAAGGTCTGACTAGGCTGGGAGAGATTCTGACAGTAGGTCTGACTACTCTGGAGAGGTTCTGACAGAAGGTTGCACTATGCTGGGAGAGATTCTGACAGTAGGTCTGACTATGCTGGGAGAGATTCTGACAGTAGGTCTGACTATGCTGGGAGAGATTCTGACAGTAGGTCTGACTAGGCTGGGAGAGATTCTGACAGTAGGTCTGACTATGCTGGGAGAGATTCTGACAGTATGTCTGACTAGGCTGTGAGAGATTCTGACAGTAGGTCTGACTAGGCTGCGAGAGATTCTGACAGTAGGTCTGACTGGGCTGGGAGAGATTCTGACAGTAGGTCTGACTATGGTGGGAGAGGTTCTGACAGTAGTTCTGACTAGGCTGTTAGAGGTTCAGACAGTTGGTCTGACTTGGTTGTGAGAGATTCTAACAGTAGGTCTGACTAGGCTGGGAGAGATTCTGACAGTAGATCTGACTAGGCTGGGAGAGATTCCAACAGTAGGTCTGACTATGCTGGGAGAGGTTCAGACAGTAGGTCTGACTAGGCTGGGAGAGATTCTAACAGTAGGTCTGACTAGGCTGGGAAAGATTCTGACAGTAGGTCTGACTATTTTGCGAGAGATTCTGAAGGAAGATCTGACTAGGCTGGGAGAGATTCTGACAGTAGGTCTGACTATGGTGGGAGAGATTCTGACAGAAGGTCTGACTATGCTGGGAGAGGTTCAGACAGTAGGTCTGACTAGGTTGTGAGAGATTCTGAAGGAAGTTCTGACAAGGCTGGGAGAGATTCTGACAGTAGGTCTGACTCTGCTGGGAGAGATTCTGACAGTATGTCTGACTAGGCTGTGAGAGATTCCGACATTAGGTCTGACTATGCAGAGAGAGATTCTGACAGTATGTCTGACTAGGCTGTGAGAGATTCTGACAGTAGGTCTGACTAGGCTGGGAGAGATTCTGACAGTAGGTCTGACTATGATGGGAGAGATTCTGACAGTAGGTCTGACTATGCTGGGAGGGATTCTGACAGTAGGTCTGACTAGGCTGGGAGAGATTTAGATAGTAGGTCTGACTGGGCTGCGAGAGATTCTAATAGTAGGTCTGACTGGGAAAGATTCTGACAGTAGGTCTGACTATGCTGGGAGAGATTCTGACAGTAGGTCTGACTAGGCTGTTAGAGGTTCAGACAGTAGGTCTGACTAGGTTGTGAGAGATTCTGACAGTAGGTCTGACTAGGTTGCGAGAGATTGTGAAGGAAGGGCTGACTAGGCTGGGAGAGATTCTGACAGTAGGTCTGACTACTCTGGAGAGGTTCTGACAGAAGGTTGCACTATGCGGGGAGAGATTCTGACAGTAGGTCTGACTACTCTGGAGAGGTTCTGACAAAAGGTTGCACTATGCTGGGAGAGATTCTGACAGTAGGTCTGACTATGATGGGAGAGATTCTGACAGTATGTCTGACTATGCTGGGAGAGATTCTAACAGTAGGTCTGACTAGGCTGGGAGAGATTCTAACAGTAGGTCTGACTAGGTTGGGAAAGATTCTGACAGTAGGTCTGACTATTTTGCGAGAGATTCTGGAGGAAGGTCTGACTAGGCTGGGAGAGATTCTGAAAGTAATACTGACTAGGTTGTGAGAGATTCTGAAGGAAGTTCTGACTAGGCTGGGAGAGATTCTGACAGTAGGTCTGACTATGCTGGGAGAGATTCTGACAGTATGTCTGACTAGGCTGTGAGAGATTCTGACAGTAGGTCTGACTAGGCTGTGAGAGATTCTGACAGTAGGTATGACCATGCTGTGAGAGATTCTGACAGTAGGTCTGACTAGGGTGTGAGAAATTCTGAAGGAAGGTCTGACTAGGCTGTGAGACATCCTGAAGGAAAGTCTGATTTAGGCTGGGAGAGATTCTGACAGTAGGTCTGACTATGCTGGGAGAGATTCTGACAGCATGTCTGACTAGGCTGTGAGAGATTCTGACAGTAGGTCTGACTAGGCTGGGAGAGATTCTGACAGTAGGTCTGACTAGGTTGCGAGAGATTCTGAAAGAAGGTCTGACTAGGCGGGGAGAGATTCTGACAGTAGGTCTGACTACTCTGGAGAGGTTCTGACAGAAGGTTGCACAATGCTGGGAGAGATTCTGACAGTAGGTCTGACTAGGCTGGGAGAGATTCTGACAGTAGATCTGACTAGGCTGCGAGAGATTCTAACAGTAGGTCTGACTAGGCTGGGAGAGGTTCAGACAGTATGTCTGACTAGGCTGGGAGAGACTCTGACAGTATGTCTGACTAGGCTGCGAGAGATTCTGACAGTAGGTCTGACTAGGCTGGGAGAGATTCTGACAGTAGGTCTGACTATGGTGGGAGAGATTCTGACAGTAGTTCTGACTAGGCTGTTAGAGGTTCAGACAGTTGGTCTGACTAGGTTGTGAGAGATTCTAACAGTAGGTCTGACTAGGCTGGGAGAGATTCTGACAGTAGATCTGACTAGGCTGCGAGAGATTCTAACAGTAGGTCTGACTAGGCTGGGAGAGGTTCAGACAGTATGTCTGACTAGGCTGGGAGAGACTCTGACAGTATGTCTGACTATGCTGGGAGAGATTCTGACAGTATGTCTGACCAGGCTGTGAGAGATTCTGACAGTAGGTCTAACTAGGCTGAGAGAGATTCTGAAAGTAGGTCTGACTAGGTTGTGAGAGATTCTGAAGGAAGGTCTGACTCGGCTGTGAGACATTCTGAAGGAAAGTCTGATTTAGGCTGGGAGAGATTCTGACAGTAGGTCTGACTATGCTGGGAGAGATTCTGACAGTAGGTCTGACTAGGCTGTGAGAGATTCTGACAGTAGGTCTGACTAGGCTGGGAGAGATTCTGACAGTAGGTCTGACTAGGTTGCGAGAGATTCTGAAGGAAGGTCTGACTAGGCTGGGAGAGATTCTGGCAGTAGGTCTGACTACTCTGGAGAGGTTCTGACAGAAGGTTGCACTATGCTGGGAGAGATTCTGACAGTAGGTCTGACTATGCTGGGAGAGATTCTGACAGTATGTCTGACTATGCTGGGAGAGATTCTGACTGTAGGTCTGACTAGGCTGGGAGAGTTTCTGACAGTAGGTCTGACTATGCTGGGAGAGATTCTGACAGTAGTTCTGACTAGGCTGTTAGAGGTTCAGACAGTTGGTCTGACTTGGTTGTGAGAGATTCTAACAGTAGGTCTGACTAGGCAGGGAGAGATTCTGACAGTAGATCTGACTAGGCTGGGAGAGATTCCAACAGTAGGTCTGACTATGATGGGAGAGGTTCAGGCAGTAGGTCTGACTAGGCTGGGAGAGATTCTAACAGTAGGTCTGACTAGGCTGGGAAAGATTCTGACAGTAGGTCTGACTATTTTGCGAGAGATTCTGAAGGAAGGTCTGACTAGGCTGGGAGAGATTCTGACAGTAGGTCTGACTATGGTGGGAGAGATTCTGACAGAAGGTCTGACTATGCTGGGAGAGGTTCAGACAGTAGGTCTGACTAGGTTGTGAGAGATTCTGAAGGAAGTTCTGACAAGGCTGGGAGAGATTCTGACAGTAGGTCTGACTATGCTGTGAGAGATTCTGACATTAGGTCTGACTATGCAGAGAGAGATTCTGACAGTATGTCTGACTAGGCTGTGAGAGATTCTGACAGTAGGTGTGACTAGGCTGACAAAGATTCAGACAGTAGGTCTGACTAGGTTGTGAGAAATTCTGAAGGAAGGTCTGACTAGGCTGTGAGACATTCTGAAGGAAAGTCTGATTTAGGCTGGGAGAGATTCTGACAGTAGGTCTGACTATGCTGGGAGAGATTCTGACAGCAGGTCTGACTATGCTGGGAGAGATTCTGACAGTAGGTCTGACTAGGCTGGGAGAGATTCTGACAGTAGGTCTGACTAGGTTGCGAGAGATTCTGACAGTAGGTCAGACTAGGCTGGGAGAGATTCTGACAGTAGGTCTGACTAGGCTGCGAGAGATTCTGACAGTAGGTCTGACTAGGCTGCGAGAGATTCTCACAGTAGGTCTGACTGGGCTGGGAGAGATTCTGACAGTAGGTCTGACTATGGTGGGAGAGATTCTGAAAGTAGTTCTGACTAGGCTGTTAGAGGTTCAGACAGTAGGTCTGACTAGGTTGCGAGAGATTCTGACAGTAGGTCTGACTAGGTTGCGAGAGATTGTGAAGGAAGGGCTGACTAGGTTGTGAGAGATTCTGACAGTAGGTCTGACTACTCTGGAGAGGTTCTGACAGAAGGTTGCACTATGCTGGGAGAGATTCTGACAGTAGGTCTGACTACTCTGGAGAGGTTCTGACAAAAGGTTGCACTATGCTGGGAGAGATTCTGACAGTAGGTCTGACTATGATGGGAGAGATTCTGACAGTATGTCTGACTATGCTGGGAGAGATTCTAACAGTAGGTCTGACTAGGCTGGGAGAGATTCTAACAGTAGGTCTGACTAGGCTGGGAAAGATTCTGACAGTAGGTCTGACTATTTTGCGAGAGATTCTGGAGGAAGGTCTGACTAGGCTGGGAGAGATTCTGACAGTAGGTCTGACTATGGTGGGAGAGATTCTGACAGAAGGTCTGACTATGCTGGGAGAGGTTCAGACAGTAGGTCTGACTATGCTGGGAGAGCTTCTGACAGTAGGTCTGACTAGGTTGTGAGAGATTCTGAAGGAAGTTCTGACTAGGCTGGGAGAGATTCTGACAGTAGGTCTGACTATGCTGGGAGAGATTCTGACAGTAGGTCTGACTAGGCTGTGAGAGATTCTGACAGTAGGTCTGACTAGGCTGTGAGAGATTCTGACAGTAGGTCTGACTAGGTTGTGAGAAATTCTGAAGGAAGGTCTGACTAGGCTGTGAGAAATCCTGAAGTAAAGTCTGGTTTAGGCTGGGAGAGATTCTGACAGTAGGTCTGACTATGCCGGGAGAGATTCTGACAGCAGTTCTGACTAGGCTGTGAGAGATTCTGACAGTAGGTCTGACTAGGCTGGGAGAGATTCTGACAGTAGGTCTGACTAGGTTGCGAGAGATTCTAAAGGAAGGTCTTACTAGGCTGGGAGAGATTCTGACAGCAGGTCTGACTACTCTGGAGAGGTTCTGACAGAAGGTTGCACTATGCTGGGAGAGATTCTGACAGTAGGTCTGACTATGCTGGGAGAGATTCTGACAGTATGTCTGACTAGGCTGGGAGAGATTCTGACAGTAGGTCTGACTAGGCTGGGAGAGTTTCTGACAGTAGGTCTGACTATGCTGGGAGAGATTCTGACAGTATGTCTGACTAGGCTGTGAGAGATTCTGACAGTAGGTCTGACTAGGCTGCGAGAGATTCTGACAGTAGGTCTGACTGGGCTGGGAGAGATTCTGACAGTAGGTCTGACTATGGTGGGAGAGATTCTGACAGTAGTTCTGACTAGGCTGTTAGAGGTTCAGACAGTTGGCCTGACCAGGTTGTGAGAGATTCTAACAGTAGGTCTGACTAGGCTGGGAGAGATTCTGACAGTAGATCCGACTAGGCTGCGAGAGATTCTAACCGTAGGTCTGACTAGGCTGGGAGGGGTTCGGACAGTAGGTCTGACTAGGCTGTGAGAGATTCTGACAGTAGGTCTGACTATGCTGGGAGAGATTCTGACAGTATGTCTGACTAGGCTGTGAGAGATTCTGACAGTAGGTCTGACTAGGCTGAGAGAGATTCTGACAGTAGGTCTGACTAGGTTTTGAGAAATTCTGAAGGAAGGTCTGACTAGACTGTGAAACATTCTGAAGGAAAGTCTGATTTAGCCTGGGAGAGATTCTGACAGTAGGTCTGACTATGCTGGGAGAGATTCTGACAGCAGGTCTGACTATTCTTGGAGAGATTCTGACAGTAGGTCTGACTAGGCTGGGAGTGATTCTGACAGTAGGTCTGACTAGGCTGGGAGAGATTCTGACAGTATGTCTTACTAGGCTGTGAGAGATTCTGACAGTATGTCTGACTAGGCTGTGAGAGATTCTGATAGTAGGTCTGACTATGCTGGGAGAGATTCTGACAGTATGTCTGACTATGCTGTGAGAGATTCTGACAGTAGGTCTGACTAGGCTGAGAGAGATTC
The DNA here is from genome assembly GCA_907163375.1 of Prostheceraeus crozeri. Classification (NCBI taxonomy): domain Eukaryota; kingdom Metazoa; phylum Platyhelminthes; order Polycladida; family Euryleptidae; genus Prostheceraeus; species Prostheceraeus crozeri. Next base: position 220,030 of record CAJQUW010007983.1, on the reverse strand, counting down.
TGACAGTAGGTCTGACTAGGTTGTGAGAAATTCTGAAGGAAGGTCTGACTAGGCTGTGAGACATTCTGAAGGAAAGTCTGATTTAGGCTGGGAGAGATTCTGACAGTAGGTCTGACTAGGCTGGGAGAGATTCTGACAGTAGGTCTGACTATGCTGGGAGAGCTTCTGACAGTAGGTCTGACTAGGTTGTGAGAGATTCTGAAGGAAGTTCTGACTAGGCTGGGAGAGATTCTGACAGTAGGTCTGACTATGCTGGTAGAGATTCTGACAGTATGTCTGACTAGGCTGTGAGAGATTCTGACAGTAGGTCTGACTAGGGTGGGAGAGATTCTGACAGGAGGTTGACTATGCTGAGAGAGATTCTGACAGTAGGTCTGACTATGCTGGGAGAGATTCTGACAGTAGGTCTGACTAGGCTGGGAGAGATTCTGACAGTAGGTCTGACTAGGCTGGGAGAGATTCTGACAGTATGTCTTACTAGGCTGTGAGAGATTCTGACAGTAGGTCTGACTAGGCTGTGAAAGATTCTGACAGTAGGTCTGACTAGGCTGTGGGAGATTCTGACAGTAGGTCTGACTAGGCTGAGAGAGATTCTGACAGTAGGTCTGACTAGGTTGTGAGAAATTCTGAAGGAAGGTCTGACTAGGCTGTGAGACATTCTGAAGGAAAGTCTGATTTAGGCTGGGAGAGATTCTGACAGTAGGTCTGACTATGCTGGGAGAGATTCTGACAGCAGGTCTGACTAGGCTGTGAGAGATTCTGAAGGAAGGTCTGACTAGGCTGGGAGAGATTCTGACAGTAGGTCTGACTACTCTGGAGAGGTTCTGACAGAAGGTTGCACTATGCTGGGAGAGATTCTGACAGTAGGTCTGACTATGCTGGGAGAGATTCTGACAGTATGTCTGACTATGCTGGGAGAGATTCTGACAGTATGTCTGACTAGGCTGTGAGAGATTCTGACAGTAGGTCTGACTAGGCTGCGAGAGATTCTGACAGATGGTCTGACTAGGCTGGGAGAGATTCTGACAGTAGGTCTGACTATGGTGGGAGAGATTCTGACAGTAGTTCTGACTAGACTGTTAGAGGTTCAGACAGTAGGTCTGACTAGGTTGTGAGAGATTCTAACAGTAGATCTGACTAGGCTGGGAGAGATTCTGACAGTAGATCTGACTAGGCTGCGAGAGATTCTGACAGTAGGTCTGACTAGGCTGGGAGATGTTCAGACAGTAGGTCTGACTAGGCTGGGAGAGATTCTAACAGTAGGTCTGACTAGGCTGGGAAAGATTCTGACAGTAGGTCTGACTATTTTGCGCGTGATTCTGAAGGAAGGTCTGACTAGTATGTGAGAGATTCGGACAGTAGGTCTGACTATGCTGGGAGAGGTTCAGACAATAGGTCTGACTAGGTTGTGAGAGATTATGACAGTAGGTCTGACTAGGCTGGGAGAGATTCTGACAGTATGTCTGACTAGGCTGTGAGAGATTCTGACAGTAGGTCTTACTATGCTGGGAGAGATTCTGACAGTATGTCTGACTACTCTGGAGAGGTTCTGACAGAAGGTTGCACTATGCTGGGAGAGATTCTGACAGTAGGTCTGACTACTCTGGAGAGGTTCTGACAAAAGGTTGCACTATGCTGGGAGAGATTCTGACAGTAGGTCTGACTATGATTGGAGAGATTCTGACAGTATGTCTGACTATGCTGGGAGAGATTCTAACAGTAGGTCTGACTAGGCTGGGAGAGATTCTAACAGTAGGTCTGACTAGGCTGGGAAAGATTCTGACAGTAGGTCTGACTATTTTGCGAGAGATTCTGGAGGAAGGTCTGACTAGGCTGGGAGAGATTCTGACAGTAGGTCTGACTATGGTGGGAGAGATTCTGACAGAAGGTCTGACTATGCTGGGAGAGGTTCAGACAGTAGGTCTGACTATGCTGGGAGAGCTTCTGACAGTAGGTCTGACTAGGTTGTGAGAGATTCTGAAGGAAGTTCTGACTAGGCTGTGAGAGATTCTGACAGTAGGTCTGACTATGCTGGGAAAGATTCTGACAGTATGTCTGACTAGGCTGTGAGAGATTCTGACAGTAGGTCTGACTAGGCAGTGAGAGATTCTGACAGTAGGTATGACCATGCTGTGAGAGATTCTGACAGTAGGTCTGACTAGGCTGAGAGAGATTCTGACAGTAGGTCTGACTAGGTTGTGAGAAATTCTGAAGGAAGGTCTGACTAGGCTGTGAGAAATCCTGCAGTAAAGTCTGGTTTAGGCTGGGAGAGATTCTGACTGTAGGTCTGACTAGGCTGGGAGAGTTTCTGACAGTAGGTCAGACTAAGCTGGGAGAGATTCTGACAGTATGTCTGACTAGGCTGGGAGAGATTCTGACAGTAGGTCTGACTAGGCTGGGAGAGATTCTGACAGTAGGTCTGACTAGGCTGGGAGAGATTCTGACAGTAGGTCTGACTAGGCTGGGAGAGATTCTGACAGTAGGTCTGACTAGGCTGTGAGAGATTCTGACAGTAGGTCTGACTTGGCTGGGAGAGATTCTGACAGTAGGTCTGACTAAGCTGGGAGAGATTCTGACAGTAGGTCTGACTAGGCTGGGAGGGGTTCGGACAGTAGGTCTGATTAGGCTGTGAGAGATTCTGACAGTAGGTCTGACTATGCTCGGAGAGATTCTGACAGTAGGTTTGACTAGGCTGGGAGAGATTCTGACAGTAGGTCTGACTATGCTGGGAGAGATTCTGACAGTAGGTCTGACTAGGCTGTGAGAGATTCTGACAGTAGGTCTGACTTGGCTGGGAGAGATTCTGACAGTAGGTCTGACTATGCTGGGAGAGATTCTGACAGTAGGTCTGACTAGGCTGGGAGAGATTCTGACAGTAGGTCTGACTAGGCTGTGAGAGATTCTGACAGTAGGTCTGACTTGGCTGGGAGAGATTCTGACAGTAGGTCTGACTATGCTGGGAGAGATTCTGACAGTAGGTCTGACTATGCTGGGAGAGATTCTGACAGTAGGTCTGACTAGGCTGGGAGAGATTCTGACAGTAGGTCTGACAAGGCTGTGAGAGATTCTGAAGGAAGGTCTGACTATGCTGGGAGAGATTATGACAGTAGGTCTGACTATGCTGGGAGAGATTCTGACAGTAGGTCTGACTATGCTGTGAGAGATTCTGACAGTAGGTCTGACTAGGCTGGGAGAGATTCTGACAGTAGGTCTGACTAGGCTCTATGCTGGGAGAGGTTCAGACAGTAGGTCTGACTAGGCTGGGAGACATTCTGACAGTAGGTCTGACTACTCTGGGAAAGATTCTGACAGTAGGTTTGACTAGGTTGGGAGAGATTCTGACAGTAGGTCTGACTAGGCTGGGAGAGATTCTAACAGTAGGTCTGACTATGCTGGGAGAGATTCTGACAGTAGGTCTGACTATGCTGGGAGAGATTATGACAGTAGGTCTGACTATGCTGGGAGAGATTCTGACAGTAGGTCTGACTAGGCTGTGAGAGATTCTGACAGTAGGTCTGACTAGGCTGTGAGAGATTCTGACAGTAGGTCTGACTAGGCTGTGAGAGATTCTGACAGTAGGTCTGACTAGGCTGTGAGAGATTCTGACAGTAGGTCTGACTAGGCTGTGAGAGATTCTGACAGTAGGTCTGACTAGGCTGGGAGAGATTCTGACAGTAGGTCTGACTAGGCTGGGAGAGATTCTGACAGTAGGTCTGACTAGGCTGGGAGAGATTCTGACAGTAGGTCTGACTAGGCTGTGAGAGATTCTGACAGTAGGTCTGACTAGGCTGGGAGAGATTCTGACAGTAGGTCTGACTAGGCTGGGAGAGATTCTGACAGTAGGTCTGACTATGCTGGGAGAGATTCTGACAGTAGGTCTGACTAGGCTGGGAGAGATTCTGACAGTAGGTCTGACTAGGCTGGGAGAGTTTCTGACAGTAGGTCTGACTATGCTGGGAGAGGTTCAGACAGTAGGTCTGACTATGCTGGGAGAGGTTCTGACAGTAAGTCTGACTAGGCTGGGAGAGATTCTGACAGTAGTTCTGACTAGGCTGTTAGAGGTTCAGACAGTAGGTCTGACTAGGCTGTGAGAGATTCTGACAGTAGGTCTGACTAGGCTGTGAGAGATTCTGACAGTAGGTCTGACTAGGCTGGGAGAGATTCTGACAGTAGGTCTGACTAGGCTGGGAGAGATTCTGACAGTAGGTCTGACTAGGCTGGGAGAGATTCTGACAGTAGGTCTGACTATGCTGGGAGAGATTCTGACAGTATGTCTGACTAGGCTGGGAGAGATTCTGACAGTAGGTCTGACTACTCTGGGAGAGATTCTGACAGTAGGTCTGACTAGGCTGGGAGAGATTCTGACAGTAGGTCTGACTAGGCTGGGAGAGATTCTGACAGTAGGTCTGACTATGCTGGGAGAGATTCTGACAGTAGGTCTGACTAGGCTGGGAGAGATTCTGACAGTAGGTCTGACTATGCTGGGAGAGATTCAGACAGTAGGTCTGACTATGCTGGGAGAGATTCTGACAGTAGGTCTGACTATGCTGGGAAAGATTCTGACAGTAGGTCTGACTAGGCTGGGAGAGATTCTGACAGTAGGTCTGACTAGGCTGGGAGAGTTTCTGACAGTAGGTCTGACTATGCTGGGAGAGGTTCAGACAGTAGGTCTGACTATGCTGGGAGAGATTCAGACAGTAGGTCTGACTACACTGGGAGGGATTCAGACAGTAGGTCTGACTAGGCTGTGAGAGATTCTGACAGTAGGTCTGACTATGCTGGGAGAGATTCTGACAGTAGGTCTGACTAGGCTGGGAGAGATTCTGACAGTAGGTCTGACTAGGCTGGGAGAGATTCTGACAGTAGGTCTGACTAGGCTGGGAGAGATTCTGACAGTAGGTCTGACTAGGCTGGGAAAGATTCTGACAGTAGGTCTGACTATTTTGCGAGAGATTCTGACAGTAGGTCTGACTAGGCTGGCAGAGATTCTGACAGCAGGTCTGACTGGGTTGTGAGAGATTCTGACAGTAGGTCTGACTAGGCCGTGAGACATTCTGACAGTAGGTCTGACTAGGCTGTGTGAGATTCTGACAGTAGGTCTGACTAGGTTGTGAGAGATTCTGACAGTAGGTCTGACTATGCTGGGAGAGGTTCAGACAGTAGGTCTGACTATGCTGGGAGAGGTTCTGACAGTAAGTCTGACTAGGCTGGGAGAGATTCTGACAGTAGGTCTGACTAGGCTCTATGCTGGGAGAGGTTCAGACAGTAGGTCTGACTAGGCTGGGAGAGATTCTAACAGTAGGTCTGACTATGCTGGGAGAGATTCTGACAGTAGGTCTGACTATGCTGGGAGAGATTCTGACAGTAGGTCTGACTAGGCTGGGAGAGATTCTGACAGTAGGTCTGACTAGGCTGGGAGAGATTCTGACAGTAGGTCTGACTATTTTGCGAGAGATTCTGAAGGAAGGTCTGACTAGGCTGGGAGAGATTCTGACAGTAGGTCTGACTATGCTGTGAGAGATTCAGACAGTAGGTCTGACTATGCTGGGAGAGATTCTGACAGTAGGTCTGACTATGCTGGGAAAGATTCTGACAGTATGTCTGACTAGGTTGTGAGAGATTCTGACAGTAGGTCTGACTATGCTGGGAGAGATTCTGACAGTAGGTCTGACTAGGCTGAGAGAGATTCTGACAGGAGGTCTGACTATGATGGGAGAGATTTAGATATTAGGTCTGACTATGCTGTGAGAGATTCTGACGGTAGGTCTGACTAGGCTGAGAGAGATTCTGACAGTAGGTCTGACTAGGCTGGGAGAGATTCTGACTGTAGGTCTGACTAGGCTGGGAGAGTTTCTGACAGTAGGTCAGACTAAGCTGGGAGAGATTCTGACAGTATGTCTGACTAGGCTGTGAGAGATTCTGACAGTAGGTCTGACTAGGCTCCGAGAGATTCTGACAGTAGGTCTGACTATGGTGGGAGAGATTCTGACAGTAGTTCTGACTAGGCTGTTAGAGGTTCAGACAGTAGGTCTGACTAGGTTGTGAGAGCTTCTGACAGTAGGTCTGACTAGGGTGGGAGAGATTCTGACAGTAGGTCTGACTAGGCTGCGAGAGATTCTAACAGTAGGTCTGACTAGGCTGTGAGAGGTTCTGACAGTAGGTCTGACTAGGCTGGGAGAGATTCTAACAGTAGGTCTGACTATGCTGGGAGAGATTCTGACAGTAGGTCTGACTAGGCTGGGAGAGATTCTGACAGTAGGTCTGACTATGCTGGGAGAGATTCTGACAGTAGGTCTGACTAGGCTGTGAGAGATTCTGACAGTAGGTCTGACTATGCTGGGAGAGATTCTGACAGTAGGTCTGACTATGGTGGGAGAGATTCTGACAGTAGGTCTGACTAGGCTGTGAGAGACTCTAATAGTAGGTCTGACTAGGTTGTGAGAGCTTCTGACAGTATGTCTGACTAGGCTGGGAGAGATTCTGACAGTAGGTCTGACTAGGCTGGGAGAGTTTCTGACAGTAGGTCTGACTATGCTGGGAGAGATTCTGACAGTAGGTCTGACTGGGCTGGGAGAGATTCTGACAGTAGGTCTGACTAGGCTGGGAGAGATTCTGACAGTAGGTCTGACTACTCTGGGAAAGATTCTGACAGTAGGTCTGACTTGGCTGGGAGAGATTCTGACAGTAGGTCTGACTATGCTGGGAGAGATTCTGACAGTAGGTCTGACTAGGCTGGGAGAGATTCTAACAGTATGTCTGACTAGGCTGTTAGAGATTCTGACAGTAGGTCTGACTAGGCTGGGAGAGATTCTGTCAGTAGGTCTGACTATGGTGGGAGAGATTCTGACAGTAGGTCTGACTAGGCTGTGAGAGACTCTAATAGTAGGTCTGACTATGCTGGGAGAGATTCAGACAGTAGGTCTGACTATGCTGTGAGAGATTCTGATAGTAGGTCTGACTAGGCTGGGAGAGGTTCAGACAGAAGGTCGTACTATGCTGGGAGAGATTCTAACAGTAGGTCTGACTAGGCTGGAAGAGATTCTGACAGCAGGTCTGACTAGGCCGTGAGACATTCTGACAGTAGGTCTGACTAGGCTGTGTGAGATTCTGACAGTAGGTCTGACAAGGTTGTGAGAGATTCTGACAGTAGGTCTGACTATGCTGGGAGAGGTTCAGACAGTAGGTCTGACTAGGCTGGGAGAGATTCTGACAGTAGGTCTGACTAGGCTGTGAGAGATTCTGACAGTAGGTCTGACTAGGCTGGGAGAGATTCTGACAGTAGGTCTGACTAGGCTGGGAGAGATTCTGACAGTAGGTCTGACTATGCTGGGAGAGATTCTGACAGAAGGTCTGACTAGGCTGGGAGAGATTCTGACAGTAGGTCTGACTAGGCTGGGAGAGATTCTGACAGTAGGTCTGACTAGGCTGGGAGAGATTCTGACAGTAGGTCTGACTAGGCTGCGAGAGATTCTGACAGTAGGTCTGACTATGCTGGGATAGATTCTAACAGCAGGTCTGACTATGCTGGGAGAGATTCTGACAGTAGGTCTGACTAGGCTGGGAGAGATTCTGACAGTAGGTCAGACTATTTTTGAGAGATTCTGACAGTAGGTCTGACTAGGCTTTGAGCGATTCTGACAGTAGGTCTGACTATGCTGGGAGAGATTCTGACAGTAGGTCTGACTAGGCTGGGAGAGATTCTGACAGTAGGTCTGACTAGGCTCTATGCTGGGAGAGGTTCAGACAGTAGGTCTGACTAGGCTGAGAGAGATTCTGACAGGAGGTCTGACTATGATGGGAGAGATTTAGATATTAGGTCTGACTATGCTGAAGAGATTCTGACGGTAGGTCTAAGTAGGATGGGAGAAGTTCAGACAGTAGGTCTGACTAGGCTGGGAGAGATTCTAACAGTAGGTCTGACTAGGCTGGAAGAGATTCTGACAGCAGGTCTGACTAGGCCGTGAGAGATTCTGACATTAGGTCTGACTAGGCTGGGAGAGATTCTGACAGTAGGTCTGACTAGGTTGCGAGAGATTCTGAAAGAAGGTCTGACTAAGCTGCGAGAGATTCTGACAGTAGGTCTGACTATTTTGGGAGAGATTCTGACAGTAGGTCTGACTGGGTTGGGAGAGGTTCAGACTGTAGGTCTGACTAGGCAGGGAGGGGTTCAGACAGTTGGTCTGACTAGGCTGGGAGGGATTCTGACAGTCGGTCTGAGTATGCTGGGAGAGATTCTGACAGTAGGTCTGACTATGCTGGGAGGGATTCAGACAGTAGGTCTGACTAGGCTGGGAGGGATTCTGACAGTAGGTCTGACTAAGCTGTGGCAGATTCTGACAGAAGGTCTGACTCGGTTGTGAGAGATTCTGACAGTAGGTCTGACTATGCTGGGAGAGATTCTGACAGTAGGTCTGACTTTGCTGGGAGAGATTCAAACAGTAGGTCTGACTATGCTGGGAGAGATTGAGACAGTCGGTCTGAGTATGCTGGGAGAGATTCTGACATTAGGTCTGACTATGCTGGGAGGGATTCTGACAGTAGGTCTGACTAAGCTGTGAGAGATTCTGACAGAAGGTCTGACTCGGTTGTGAGAGATTCTGACAGTAGTCTGACTAGTCTGTGAGAGATTCTGACAGTAGGTCTGACTATGCTGGGAGAGATTCTGACAGTAGGTCTGACTTTGCTGGGGGAGATTCAAACAGTAGGTCTGACTATGCTGGGAGAGATTCAGACAGTAGGTCTGACTATGCTGGGAGAGATTCAGACAGTAGGTCTGACTAAGCTGTGAGAGACTCTGACAGTATGTCTGACTAGGCTGTGAGAGATTCTGACAGTAGGTCTGACTAGGCTGCGAGAGATTCTGACAGTAGGTCTGACTGGGCTGGGAGAGATTCTGACAGTAGGTCTGACTATGGTGGGAGAGATTCTGACAGTAGGTCTGACTACTCTGGAGAGGTTCTGACAGAAGGTCTGACTAGGCTCGGAGAGAATCTGAAAGTAGGTCTGACTATGCTTCGGGAGATTCTGACAGCATGTCTGACTATGCTGGGAGAGATTCTGACAGTAGGTCTGACTAGGCTGGGAGAGTTTCTGACAGTAGGTCTGACTAGGTTGTGAGAGATTCTGAAGGAAGTTCTGACTAGGCTGGGAGAGATTCTGACAGTAGGTCTGACTAGGCTGTGAGAGATTCTGACAGAAGGTTGCACTATGCTGGGAGAGATTCTGACAGTAGGTCTGACTATGCTGGGAGAGCTTCTGACAGTATGTCTGACTATGCTGGGAGAGATTCTGACAGTAGGTCTGACTAGGCTGGGAGAGTTTCTGACAGAAGGTCTGACTAAGCTGGGAGAGACTCTGACAGTATGTCTGACTAGGCTGTGAGAGATTCTGACAGTAGGTCTGACTAGGCTGCGAGAGATTCTGACAGTAGGTCTGACTGGGCTGGGAGAGATTCTGACAGTAGGTCTGACTATGGTGGGAGAGATTCTGACAGTAGGTCTGACTATGCTGGGAGAGATTAAGACAGTAGGTCTGACTACACTGGGAGGGATTCAGACAGTAGGTCTGACTATGCTGTGAGAGATTCAGACAGTAGGTCTGACTATGCTGGGAGAGATTCTGACAGTAGGTCTGACTATGCTGGGAAAGATTCTGACAGTATGTCTGACTAGGTTGTGAGAGATTCTGACAGTAGGTCTGACTAGGCTGTGAGAGATTCTGACAGTAGGTCTGACTAGGCTGCGAGAGATTCTGACAGTAGGTCTGACTAAGCTTGGAGAGATTCTGACAGTAGGTCTGACTATGCTGGGAGAGATTCAGACAGTAGGTCTGACTATGCTGGGAGAGATTCAGACAGTAGGTCTGACTAAGCTGTGAGAGATTCTGACAGAAGGTCTGACTAGGCTGGGAGAGATTATGACAGTAGGTCTGACAAGGCTGGGAGAGATTCTGAAGGAAGTTCTGACTAGGTTGGGAGAGATTCTGACAGTAGGTCTGACTACGCTGGGAGAGATTCTGACAGTAGGTCTGACTAGGCTGGGAGAGGTTCTGACAGTAGGTCTGACTAGGCTGGGAGAGATTCAGACAGTAGGTCTGACTATGCTGTGAGAGATTCTGACAGTAGGTCTGACTATGCTGGGGGAGGTTCAGACAGAAGGTTGTAATATACTGGGAGAGATTCTGACAGTAGGTCTGACTAGGCTGGGAGAGATTCTGACAGTAGGTCTGACTATGCTGGGGGAGGTTCAGACAGAAGGTTGTAATATACTGGGAGAGATTCTGACAGTAGGTCTGACTAGGCTGGGAGAGATTCTGACAGTAGGTCTGACTAAGCTGTGAGAGATTCTGAAAGAAGGTTGTACCATGCTGGGAGAGATTCTGACAGTAGGTCTGACTAGGCTGGGAGAGATTCTGAAGGAAGTTCTGACTAGGCAGGGAGAGATTCAGACAGTAGGTCTGACTAGGCTGGGAGAGATTCTGACAGTATGTCTGACTGGGCTGTGAGAGATTCTGACAGTAGGTCTGACTATTTTGCGAGAGATTCTGACAGTATGTCTGACTAGTCTGTGAGAGATTCTGACAGTAGGTCTGACTAGGCTGCGAGAGATTCTAACAGTAGGTCTGACTAGGCTGGGAGAGGTTCTGACAGTAGGTCTGACTAGGCTGGGAGAGATTCTAACAGTAGGTCTGACTAGGCTGGGAAAGATTCTGACAGTAGGTCTGACTATTTTGCGAGAGATTCTGGAGGAAGGTCTGACTAGGCTGGGGGAGATTCTGACAGTAGGTCTGACTATGGTGGGAGAGGTTCAGACAGTAGGTCTGACTATGCTGGGAGAGCTTCTGACAGTAGGTCTGACTAGGTTGTGAGAGATTCTGAAGGAAGTTCTGACTAGGCTGGGAGAGATTCTGACAGTAGGTCTGACTATGCTGGGAGAGATTCTGACAGTAGGTCTGACTAAGCTGCGAGAGATTCTGACAGTAGGTCTGACTATGCTGGGAGAGATTCTGACAGTAGGTCTGACTGGGTTGGGAGAGGTTCAGACTGTAGGTCTGACTAGGCAGGGAGGGGTTCAGACAGTTGGTCTGACTAGGCTGGGAGGGATTCTGACAGTCGGTCTGAGTATGCTGGGAGAGATTCTGACAGTAGGTCTGACTATGCTGGGAGGGATTCAGACAGTAGGTCTGACTAGGCTGGGAGGGATTCTGACAGTAGGTCTGACTAAGCTGTGAGAGATTCTGACAGAAGGTCTGACTCGGTTGTGAGAGATTCTGACAGTAGGTCTGACTATGCTGGGAGAGATTCTGACAGTAGGTCTGACTTTGCTGGGAGAGATTCAAACAGTAGGTCTGACTATGCTGGGAGAGATTGAGACAGTAGGTCTGACTATGCTGTGAGAGATTCTGACAGTAGGTCTGACTATGCTGGGGGAGGTTCAGACAGAAGGTTGTAATATACTGGGAGAGATTCTGACAGTAGCTCTGACTAGGCTGGGAGAGATTCAGACAGTAGGTCTGACTAAGCTGTGAGAGATTCTGACAGAAGGTCTGACTAGGCTGGGAGAGATTCTGAAGGAAGTTCTGACTAGGCTGGGAGAGATTCTGACAGTAGGTCTGACTATGCTGGGAGAGATTCTGACAGTATGTCTGACTAGTCTGTGAGAGATTCTGACAGTAGGTCTGACTAGGCTGCGAGAGATTCTAACAGTAGGTCTGACTAGGCTGGGAGAGGTTCTGACAGTAGGTCTGACTAGGCTGGGAGAGATTCTAACAGTAGGTCTGACTAGATTGGGGAAAGATTCTGACAGTAGGTCTGACTATTGTGCGAGAGATTCTGGAGGAAGGTCTGACTAGGCTGTGAGAGATTCTGAAGGAAGTTCTGACTAGGCTGGGAGAGATTCTGACAGTAGGTCTGACTGGGTTGGAAGAGGTTCAGACTGTAGGTCTGAGTAGGCAGGGAGGGGTTCAGACAGTAGGTCTGACTAGGCTGGGAGGGATTCTGACAGTAGGTCATACTGGGTTGGGAGAGGTTCAGACTGTAAGTCTGAGTAGGCAGGGAGGGGTTCAGACAGTAGGTCTGACTAGGCTGGGAGTGATTCAGACAGTAGGTCTGACTAGGCTGGGAGAGATTCTGACAGTAGGTCTGACTAGGCTGGGAGAGATTCAGACAGTAGGTCTGACTAAGCTGTGAGAGATTCTGACAGAAGGTTGTACCATGCTGGGACAGATTCTGACAGTAGGTCTGACTATGCTGGGAGAGATTCAGACAGTAGGTCTGACTACACTGGGAGGGATTCAGACAGTAGGTCTGACTAGGCTGGGAGAGATTCTGACAGTAGGTCTGACTAGGCTGGGAGAAATTCTGACAGTAGGTCTGACTAGGCTGGGAGAGGTTCTGACAGTAGGTCTGACTAGGCTGGGAGGGATTCTGACAGTAGGTCTGACTGGGTTGGGAGAGGTTCAGACTGTAGGTCTGAGTAGGCAGGGAGCGTTTCAGACAGTAGGTCTGAGTATGCTGGGAGAGATTCTGACAGTAGGTCTGACTATGCTGGGAGGGATTCAGACAGTAGGTCTGACTAGGCTGGGAGAGGTTCAGACAGTAGGTCTGACTGTGCTGGGAGGGATTCTGACTGTAGGTCTGACTAGGCTGGGAGGGATTCTGACAGAAGGTCTGACTAGGTTGTGAGAGATTCTGACAGTAGTCTGACTAGTCTGTGAGAGATTCTGACAGTAGGTCTGACTAGGCTGGGAGAGATTCTGACAGTAGGTCTGACTATGCTGTGAGAGATTCTGACAGTAGGTCTGACTATGCTGGGGGAGGTTGAGACAGAAGGTTGTAATATACTGAGAGAGATTCAGACAGTAGGTCTGACTAGGCTTGGAGAGGTTCTGACAGTAGGTCTGACTATGCTGGGAGAGATTCTGACAGTAGGTCTGACTATGCTGGGAGAGATTCTGACAGCAGGTCTGGCTAGGCTGGGAGAGATTCTGACAGTAGGTCTGACTATGCTGGGAGGGATTCAGACAGTAGGTCTGACAAGGCTGTTAGAGGTTCAGACAGTAGGTCTGACTATGCTGGGAGGGATTCTGACAGAAGTTCTGACTATGCTGGGAGAGATTCTGACAGTAGGTCTGACTAGGCTGGGAGAGATTCAGACAGTAGGTCTGACTAAGCTGTGAGAGATTCTGACAGAAGGTTGTACCATGCTGGGACAGATTCTGACAGTAGGTCTGACTATGCTGGGAGAGATTCAGACAGTAGGTCTGACTACACTGGGAGGGATTCAGACAGTAGGTCTGACTAGGCTGTGAGAGATTCTGACAGTAGGTCTGACTAGGTTGTGAGAAATTCTGAAGGAAGGTCTGACTAGGCTGTGAGAAATCCTGAAGTAAAGTCTGGTTTAGGCTGGGAGAGATTCTGACAGTAGGTCTGACTATGCTGGGAGAGATTCTGACAGTATGTCTGACTAGGCTGTGAGAGATTCTGACAGTAGGTCTGACTAGGCTGGGAGAGATTCTGACAGTAGGTCTGCCTAGGCTGGGAGAGATTATGCCAGTAGGTCTGACTAGGCTGGGAGAGATTCTGAAGGAAGTTCTGACTAGGTTGGGAGAGATTTTGACAGTAGGTCTGACTATGCTGGGAGAGATTCTGACAGTATGTCTGACTAGGCTGTGAGAGATTCTGACAGTAGGTCTGACTAGGTTGGGAGAGATTCTGACAGTATGTCTGACTAGTCTGTGAGAGATTCTGACAGTAGGTCTGACTGGGCTGGGAGAGATTCTAACAGTAGGTCTGACTAGGCTGGGAGAGGTTCTGACAGTAGGTCTGACTAGGCTGGGAGAGATTCTAACAGTAGGTCTGACTAGGCTGGGAAAGATTTTGACAGTAGGTCTGACTATTTTGCGAGAGATTCTGGAGGAAGGTCTGACTAGGCTGGGAGAGATTCTGACAGTATGTCTGACTAGGCTGTGAGAGATTCTGACAGTAGGTCTGACTATGCTGGGAGAGATTCTGACAGTAGGTCTGACTATGCTGGGAGAGATTATGACAGTAGGTCTGACTATGATGGGAGAGATTTAGATAGTAGGTCTGACTATGCTGGGAGGGATTCTGACAGTCGGTCTGACTAGGCTGCGAGAGATTCTAATAGTAGGTCTGACTGGGAAAGATTCTGACAGTAGGTCTGACTGGGTTGTGAGAGATTCTGACAGTAGGTCGGACTAGGCTGCGAGAGATTCTAATAGTTGGTCTGACTGGGCTTGGAGAGGATCAGACAGTAGGTCTGACTATTCTGGGAGAGATTCTGACAGCAGGTATGACTATTCTTGGAGAGATTCTGACAGTAGGTCTGACTAGGCTGGGAAATATTCTGACAGTAGTCTGACTATGCTGAGAGAGATTCTGACAGTATGTCTGAGTAGGCTGGTAGAGATTCTGACATTAGGTCTAACAAGGTTGTGAGAGATTCTGACAGTATGTCTGACTAGGCTGTTAGATAATCTGACAGTAGTTCTTACTAGGCTGTGAGAGATTCTTACAGTAGGTATGACTAGGCTGTGAGAGATTCTGACAGTAGGTCTGACTAGGCTGAGAGAGATTCTGACAGTAGGTCTGACTAGGTTGTGAGAAATTCTGAAGGAAGGTCTGACTAGGCTGTGAGACATTCTGAAGGAAAGTCTGATTTAGGCTGTGAGAGATTGTGACAGTAGGTCTGACTATGCTGGGAGAGATTCTGACAGCAGGTCTGACTATTCTTGGAGAGATTCTGACAGTAGGTCTGACTAGGCTGGGAGAGATTCTGACAGTTGGTCTGACTAGGTTGGGAGAGATTCTGACAGTAGGTCTGACTAGGCTGTGAGAGATTCTGACAGAAGGTTGTACTATGCATGGAGAGATTCTGACAGTAGGTCTGACTAGGCTGTGAAAGATTCTGACAGTAGTCTGACTATGCTGAGAGAGATTCTGACAGTAGGTTTGACTAGGCTGAGAGAGATTCTGACAATAGGTCTGACTAGGCTGAGAGAGATTCTGACAGTAGGTCTGACTAGGCTGCGAGAGATTCTAACAGTAGGTCTGACAATGCTGGGAGAGGTTCAGACAGTAGGTTTGACTAGGCTGGGAAAGATTCTAACGGTAGGTCTGACTAGGCAGGGAAAGATTCTGACAGTAGGTCTGACCATTTTGCGAGAGATTCCGAAGGAAGGTCTGACTAGGCTGGGAGAGATTCAGACAGTAGGTCTGACTACACTGGGAGGGATTCAGACAGTAGGTCTGACTAGGCCGTGAGAGATTCTGACAGTAGGTCTGACTAGGCTGTGAGAGATTCTGACAGTAGGTCTGACTAAGCTGTGAGAGATTCTGACAGAAGGTTGTACCATGCTGGGAGAGATTCTGACAGTAGGTCTGACTATGCTGGGAGAGATTCTGACAGTATGTCTGACTAGGCTGTGAGAGATTCTGAAGGAAGGTCTGACTATGCTGGGAGAGATTATGACAGTAGGTCTGACTAGGCTGGGAGAGATTCTGACAGTAGGTCTGACTAGGCTGTGAGAGATTCAGACAGTAGGTCTGACTAGGCTGGGAGAGCTTCTGACAGTAGGTCTGACTAGGTTGTGAGAGATTCTGAAGTAAGGTCTGACTATACTGGGAGGGATTCAGACAGTAGGTCTGACTATGCTGGGAAAGATTCTGACAGTAGGTCTGACTAGGTTGTGAGAGATTCTGACAGTAGGTCTGACTAGGCTGGGAGAGATTCTGACAATAGGTCTGACTAGGTTGGGAGAGATTGAGACAGTAGGTCTGACTATGCTGGGGGAGATTCTGACAGTAGGTCCGACTAGGCTGGGAGAGATTCTGACAGTAGGTCTGACTAGGTTGTGAGAGATTCTGACAGTAGGTCTGACTAGGCTGCGAGAGATTCTAATAGTTGCTCTGACTGGGCTGGGAGAGATTCTGACAGTAGGTCTGACTATGCTGGGAGAGATTCTGACAGCAGGTCTGAATAGGCTGTGAGAGATTCTGAGAGTAGGTCTGACTAGGCTGGGAAAGATTCTGACAGTCGGTCTGACTAGGTTGGGAGAGATTCTGACAGTAGGTCTGACTAGGCTGTGAGAGATTCTGACAGAAGGTTGTACTATGCATGGAGAGATTCTGACAGTAGGTCTGACTAGGCTGTGAAAGATTCTGACAGTAGTCTGACTATGCTGAGAGAGATTCTGACAGTAGGTCTGACTGGGCTGAGAGAGATTCTGACAATAGGTCTGACTAGGCTGAGAGAGATTCTGACAGTAGGTCTGACTAGGCTGGGAGAGATTCTGACAGTAGTCTTACTAGGTTGCGAGATATTCTGAAGGAAGGTCTGATGAGGCTGGGAGAGATTCTGACAGTAGGTCTGACTAGGCTGGGAGAGATTCTGACAGTATGTCTGACTAGTCTGTGAGAGATTCTGACAGTAGGTCTGACTAGGCTGCGAGAGATTCTGACAGTAGGTCTGACTAGGCTGGGAGAGGTTCTGACAGTAGGTCTGACTAGGCTGGGAGAGATTCTAACAGTAGGTCTGACTAGATTGGGGAAAGATTCTGACAGTAGGTCTGACTATTTTGCGAGAGATTCTGGAGGAAGGTCTGACTAGGCTGGGAGAGATTCTGAAGGAAGTTCTGACTAGTCTGTGAGAGATTCTGACAGAAGGTCTGACTATGCTGGGAGAGGTTCAGACAGTATGTCTGACTATGCTGGGAGAGCTTCTGACAGTAGGTCTGACTAGGTTGTGAGAGATTCTGACAGTAGGTCTGACTAGGCTGGGAAAGATTCTGACAGTAGTCTGACTATGCTGAGAGAGATTCTGACAGTATGTCTGAGTATGCTCGGAGAGATTCTGACAATAGGTCTGACAAGGTTGTGAGAGATTCTGACAGTATGTCTGACTAGGCTGTGAGAGATTCTGACAGTAGGTCTGACTAGGCTGTGAGAGAATCTGACAGTAGGTCTGACTAGGCTGTGAGAGATTCTGACAGTAGGTCTGACTAGGCTGAGAGAGATTCTGACAGTAGGTCTGACTAGGTTGTGAGAAATTCTGAAGGAAGGTCTGACTAGGGTGTGAGACATTCTGAAGGAAAGTCTGATTTTGGCTGTGAGAGATTCTGACAGTAGGTCTGACTCGTTTGCGAGAGATTCTGACAGTAGGTCTGACTAGGCTGTGAGAGATTCTGACAGAAGGTTGTACTATGCATGGAGAGATTCTGACAGTAGGTCTGACTAGGCTGGGAGAGATTCTGACAGTAGGTCTGACTAGGCTGGGAAAGATTCTGACAGTAGTCTGACTATGCTGAGAGAGATTCTGACAGTAGGTCTGACTAGGCTGGGAGAGATTCTGACAATAGGTCTGACTAGGCTGTGAGAGATTCTGACAGTATGTCTGACTATGCTGGGAGAGATTCTGACAGTAGGTCTGACTAGGTTGCGAGAGATTCTGAAGGAAGGTCTGACTAGGCTGTGAGAGATTCTGACAGTATGTCTGACTATGCTGGGAGAGATTCTGACAGTAGGTCTGACTAGGCTGGGAGAGATTCTGACAGTATGTCTGACTAGGCTGAGAGAGATTCGGACAGTATGTCTGACTAGGCTGGGAGAGATTCTGACAGTAGGTCTGACTATGGTGGGAGAGGTTCTGACAGTAGGTCTGACTAGGCTGTGAGAGATTCTGACAGTAAGTCTGAGTAGGCTGTGGGAGATTCGGACAGTATGTCTGACTAGGCTGTGAGAGATTCTGACAATAGGTCTGACTAGGCTGTGAGAGATTCTGACAATAGGTCCGACTAGGCTGTGAGAGATTCTGACAATAGGTCTGACTAGGCTGTGAGAGATGCTGCTTTGAGTGGATAGTTCTTTGGACGCCTTTCCTTATTAAGCTCCATTCAAGTACCTTCCTATATTAGACCTAATGTGAGTATCCTATCTCCATTTACGTGTTCCGTGTTCAAATGTTTTGGCTGTGGATTCCATCATGCATTTGAGAAGCAATGAAAGCTTTTGCAACCTCCATCTGTGATAACTATGATAAGTCCAAGCGCCAAATTCATCTAGAGAAGCATCGTACTAAATGATAGGGTCAATAAGGTCTAAATAGTCTTATAAGCACTTAGCGAATTAATCGATAAACCTCCCTGCTTCTCATACCAAACGCAGCAAGAACATTACATTTTTACACTAGACATTTAATTATTGATGATACTGTGGACAAAACGTTTGGTGCAGGTAGAATCCTTAGATGACGCAGTGACTGAAGAACTTGCGAAATACATCACATTTTGACATACGTATAGACAAGGAACATTCAAAAAGCGCAAACAACGAATTTTGAAATTTTTGTAGATACACACAATTATCGTGGGACAGCGACGTTCTATGGTCATCGGTGGATGTCAATTCTTCTCGTACGTGTGTGCTGCTTTGACTGTCTACTGTTTGTATTTGACTTTCCACTTGCAATCTGTCAGCCGAACTGAATTTTGCCTAAATTCACATCAATTTCCTTTCAAAGCGCGGTAAGTGACGTTCAACTGTTTCGAATACTAGTAGTCGATGATTAATGAATAGGCCAAGTTGAGGCATGCCTAGCTAACCTTACTGTAAGTTTTGACAATTCAATGCCCTCAGCTTTCACTAAGTCGAAATGAAATCTGTATGCGCCTTGCTCCTGACAGCAGTATGACAGATGGCTTGCCGGCTGGGAATCTTACCTCGAACTGCTAACACGACATGAAGATCACCAAGAACAGCGAATCACAGCCCCACGATCGTTCTCCGATTCTCCGAGGTCGCCTGGAGCCGTTGCTATTGTTATAATATCAAACCAGGAAGATTACGTAATAATGCGCGCGGAAAGCCTTGCTTGCTCCTGAAACGTTCGTGCCCACATGCAGGGCATATCTCTTAACGGCTAAACACCGTTTTGGGGTGCACAGGCAACTCAAGCATGCTTGAAGTAAAATATTAGTTGAAGAAATTATGTTTAACTCTTGAAATGTTGTGACTTTTTATCAACTTTTGCCTTCTTTCAGTAGAAACCCAATTCACTACAAAAAATGTAATCATGTAGAAATCAAAAACGTCCATTTAAACGCCGCTCTGGGGTGCCTGAGCACCCCTGTAAAATCAAGCATTATTGGGTTTAATTACTGATTTATTTCAGGAAAGCCTAACTAGATATCATTTCTCTTATCTGAGACATAGACAAATTCATTATATAAATGTCATAGCTGGCTAAAATTATGAATGAATTTAATGTTTATATGAATTACATAGTGCGCCTATCTTAGTGCAGGTAGGCCTATTCAGTTTCATCTTGTGTATAAGTCAATAATCACGCGTGAAAGTGTCTGTTTTATTGAACTGGAAAATACACTCTTACAAAGTAAGGGTATGGCATATGAGCAAGGATAGAGTTAGTATGAAGTGCAGTATAACACCTGTGCAGGAAGAAACGGATAGTAGATTTCGTAACATAGACATTTCACGGCTCCTACTTTTGCCAGTCTTATTTTTCCACTTTCTTTGGTCATGACGTTGAGTCATTCGGACAGCACATGATCACACGTTTACTTAAAATTCGTCAATATACGCTAATCAGCTTTGTACACCGACCGTAAAATGCATTAGCTAACTGCTGTGAACAAAAAAATGATTAGGCTATGGATAAATGTAAGGCTCACGTGATTATTGTGATGACTCACATTGTGAAAAGGAGATATCAGAGCTGGCCAGTTCATGTATTTTTTACTTTAGTTGACAGTGCCATTTACGCGGCATTATCAAGTGCAAAAACAGTCTCGAATCCACTGCAGCTGTGGCAGCATGACCGCGAGACACTACAATTTCAAGGAGCAAACGGCTTTCACTGTCCTTTCGAAGAGAGAAGAGTTAAATCTAAGATATAAAATCAGCGTGCGATGCTAAATGATTCGCATCGGAGTTGACACAGAATTCAAACCTGGTAGTTCCTGTATCTCCTCATCAACTCCAACAAGGAGGCTGCAATTTTTGTCGTAGAAACAAAGATAGAAAACATCTTGAGCTAAATGCAGATGTTTTATTTGTGGACACCATCAAGCAGTGTTGTGCAAAGATTGTAGTCACGCTTGAGCTCCTTTTTTGAAAAAATGATTTCTACATTGGGAAGATAAAATTTCTGAAATGTCTTGACATCAACATTGGGCACATAATTTGAATGAATCAAATCAACTCAAAAATCCATTTAATCGAAATTAAATCATATTTTAGAAATGTTTTGAAAAATTTGTAAATAAATGAAACTTTCATAAATAATTGAAAAAATACTTCGTTTAAGTAGAATGAATTGATAAAATATCTCAACTATGTAGATAAGATTGACAGTAGCTGAACTAATGAGATGCGTGAAATATGCATGGGTGCTTGTGGGGTGCTTGTGGGGTGCTGAGGTACCCCGGAGCGGGGTTTACCTAGTAAAAAAGTGAACGGTGACGAAATGTTAAACTTAGTCAACTTAATGTATTTCTCGCAACTATTTATCTGATAACTTTGCAGATAAGGCAAGTATATGAGATGGCAATTAATTATACATTTGCATTTCTACCTTAATGTCATCAAGGTAGGCGTCCTTTAGCGATTTAATACATTTTATGATTTTTTAATAGACAATTTCTGCAATTACTTGATATGTATGTCCTTCAGCATGCCGATGTGATCATTTTCGCATTGAAAATCAGTAATGACACGATGATATTGTGAGGGCTATAAATTTACAAAGTAGCTCCTGTTCCGCTGAATTATTCGGAGACACAGATGAGTTAGAAAGTTGCTTACATGCAGGCATTTTTCATTCTTGAATTATATTCATTGCTTTGGATAATATTTTTCGCTGTCATTACTCTCATGCGAATTTTTAACTAAAAATCATTGGAATGCACTAACAATAAAAACTTTAAGTACACTTTAGATTTATTTAGAATTTGGGATTCAAACAAAATGAATTTATGTTTTGAATTGATCTAACATTTGTCTAACATCCCACAATTTCAACTGTGCAAAAGTATCGAAACAACTTTTACCTAAAAAATTACTTGAATTACATTGTGGATATCGACACACGCCTTCAATTCTGTTTCCCATACGGAATGCCCGTGTCTGGAAAAATCGAAAATTTCATGATTTTTTAAATTACACCGCATTCGTTCAAAACAAGTAGCAATCACTGTAAATAATATAAAGAATGAGGCATTGAAATCACTCATGACTCCTGAAAATTGATCTAAAAGCAAATGTAGACATCCAAAAATTCGTGTATTCTAATGCTAACTTTCCTCACCAAGATTGATGTTTGAGCATGGCAGTCACCCAAGCAAAGACTGGGCCTATGGACATGAACTATACAACATCTTACTCAACACTTTGCAACATTGCTACTATTTACTCTTCATTCCCTGAGTAAAGCCTACACGACAGCGCTTCAGCAGATTATTATTACATGTATTTACCTGTAGACGGGATTCTTTCTTGAATATGTGTCTTTACTGTTGACATCATTTGAATTAGTGAAATTGTTGTGTAAATCAATGTTGGAAGCATAAATGAGCATTCTGCAATCCATTTGAATAGCTTCAGGATAAACAAAGTGCAGCATAATTCCTGACAACGTCTTGTCTGTGAGAGATTGTACTTCTTCTTGAATTTGAATTATTTATATTTCGAGTAATGCTAATAATTTAGTCATTATAACTATTGCAATATTTACTGCAAACCTCTATAATTTCTGCTTTCATCTGGATTTAAGGAATTCCGCTAGAGCTACTGCTGAGACGTACATGCAAAGTGCTAGGATAGTCATTTGAAAGTACTGAAAAAATTGAATTGGAAGAGACCAGTTATTTTCAAATTGTGTAGCACAATTAGAAGTTTGCTCTATAAAATTCGAATTGAATTCTACAACTTTTCCATAAATATTTCGGAGAAGTAAACATGAAATTTAGAAATGAGACATGCACTTCAGAATGCGAAATATGCACTTCAGAATCCGAAATATGCACTTCAGAATGCAAAACATCCACTTCAGAAATGAAACATGCACTTCAGAATGTGAAATGTGCATTTCAGAATGCGAAATATGCACTTCAGAATGCGAAATGTGCACTTCAGAATCCGAAATGTGCATTTCAGAATGCGAAATATGCAGTTCAGAATGCAAAATGTGCACTTCAGAATCCGAAATGTGCATTTCAGAATGCGAAATATGCAGTTCAGAATGCGAAATATGCACTTCAGAAATGAAACATGCACTTCAGAATCCGAAATGTGCATTTCAGAATGCGAAATGTGAACTTCAGAATGCGAAATATGCACTTCAGAATGCGAAATATGCACTTCAGAATGCGAAATATGCACTTCAGAAATAAAACATGCATTTCAGAATGCAAAATATGCACTTCAGAATCCGAAATGTGCATTTCATAATGCGAAACATGCACTTCAGAAATGAAACATGCATTTCATAATGCGAAACATGCATTTCATAATGCGAAATATGCACTTCAGAAATGAAATATGCACTTCATAATGCGAAACATGCACTTCAGAATGCGAAACATGCACTTCAGAAATAAAACATGCATTTCAGAATGCAAAATATGCACTTCAGAATCCGAAATGTGCATTTCATAATGCGAAACATGCACTTCAGAAATGAAACATGCATTTCATAATGCGAAACATGCATTTCAGAATGCGAAATATGCACTTCAGAAATGAAATATGCACTTCATAATGCGAAACATGCACTTCGGAAATGAGACATGCACTTCAGAATGCGAAACATGCATTTCAGAAATGAAACATGCATTTCATAATGCGAAATATGCAGTTCAGAATGCGAAATGTGGACTTCAGAATGCGAAACATGCACTTCAGAATCCGAAATATGCACTTCAGAATCCGAAATGTGCATTTCATAATGCGAAACATGCACTTCAGAAATGAAACATGCATTTCATAATGCGAAACATGCATTTCATAATGCAAAATATGCAGTTCAGAATGCGAAATGTGGACTTCAGAATGCGAAATATGCACTTCAGAACGCGAAACATGCATTTCAGAAATGAAACATGCATTTCATAATGCGAAATATGCACTTCAGAATCCGAAATGTGCATTTCAGAATGCGAAATATGCACTTCAGAATGCGAAATATGCACTTCAGAATCCGAAATGTGCATTTCATAATGCGAAACATGCACTTCAGAAATGAAACATGCATTTCATAATGCGAAACATGCATTTCATAATGCAAAATATGCAGTTCAGAATGCGAAATGTGGACTTCAGAATGCGAAATATGCACTTCAGAATGCGAAATGTGGACTTCAGAATGCGAAATGTGGACTTCAGGATGCGAAACATGCACTTCAAAAATGAAACATGCATTTCAGAAATGAAACATTCACATCAGAATTCGAAATATGCACTTCAGAATGCGAAATATGCACTTCAGAAATGAAACATGCACTTCAGAATGCAAAATATGCATTTCAGAATCCGAAATGTGCACTTCAGAATGCGAAACATGCACTTCAGAATGCGAAATATGCACTTCAGAATCCGAAATGTGCACTTCAGAATGCGAAACATGCACTTCAGAATGCGAAATATGCACTTCAGAAATGAAACATGATTTTCAGAATCCGAAATGTGCACTTCAGAAATGAAACATGATTTTCAGGAATGAAACATGCACTTCAGAATGCGAAATATGCACTTCAGAAATGAAACATGCACATAAGAATGCGAAATATATACTTCAGAATGCGAAATATGCACTTCATAATGCGAAACATACATTTCAGAAATGAAACATGCACATCGGAATGCGAAATATGCACTTCAGAATGCGAAATGTGAACTTCAGAAATGAAACATGCATTCCAGAAATGAAACATGCATTTCAGAAATGAAACATGCACATCAGAATACGAAATATGCACTTCAGAAATGAAACATGCACTTCAGAATGCGAAATGTGGACTTCAAAATGCGAAATATGCACTTCAGAATGCGAAATATGCACTTCAGAATGCGAAACATGCACTTCAGAATGCGAAATATGCACTTCAGAAATGAAACATGCATTTCATAATGCGAAATATGCAGTTCAGAATGCGAAATGTGGACTTCAGAATGCGAAACATGCACTTCAGAATACGAAATATGCACTTCAGAATCCGAAATGTGCATTTCATAATGCGAAACATGCACTTCAGAAATGAAACATGCATTTCATAATGCGAAACATGCATTTCATAATGCAAAATATGCAGTTCAGAATGCGAAATGTGGACTTCAGAATGCGAAATATGCACTTCAGAACGCGAAACATGCATTTCAGAAATGAAACATGCATTTCATAATGCGAAATATGCACTTCAGAATCCGAAATGTGCATTTCAGAATGCGAAATATGCACTTCAGAATGCGAAATATGCACTTCAGAATCCGAAATGTGCATTTCATAATGCGAAACATGCACTTCAGAAATGAAACATGCATTTCATAATGCGAAACATGCATTTCATAATGCAAAATATGCAGTTCAGAATGCGAAATGTGGACTTCAGAATGCGAAATATGCACTTCAGAATGCGAAATGTGGACTTCAGAATGCGAAATGTGGACTTCAGAATGCGAAACATGCACTTCAAAAATGAAACATGCATTTCAGAAATGAAACATTCACATCAGAATTCGAAATATGCACTTCAGAATGCGAAATATGCACTTCAGAAATGAAACATGCACTTCAGAATGCGAAATATGCATTTCAGAATCCGAAATGTGCACTTCAGAATGCGAAACATGCACTTCAGAATGCGAAATATGCACTTCAGAATCCGAAATGTGCACTTCAGAATGCGAAACATGCACTTCAGAATGCGAAATATGCACTTCAGAAATGAAACATGATTTTCAGAATCCGAAATGTGCACTTCAGAAATGAAACATGATTTTCAGGAATGAAACATGCACTTCAGAATGCGAAATATGCACTTCAGAAATGAAACATGCACATCAGAATGCGAAATATATACTTCAGAATGCGAAATATGCACTTCATAATGCGAAACATACATTTCAGAAATGAAACATGCACATCGGAATGCGAAATATGCACTTCAGAATGCGAAATGTGAACTTCAGAAATGAAACATGCATTCCAGAAATGAAACATGCATTTCAGAAATGAAACATGCACATCAGAATACGAAATATGCACTTCAGAAATGAAACATGCACTTCAGAATGCGAAATGTGGACTTCAAAATGCGAAATATGCACTTCAGAATGCGAAATATGCACTTCAGAATGCGAAACATGCACTTCACAATGCGAAATATGCACTTCAGAAATGAAACATGCACTTCAGAATGCGAAATATGCACTTCAGAATGCGAAATATGAACTTCAGAATCCGAAATATGCACTTCAGAATGCGAAATATGCACTTCAGAAATGAAACATGCATTTCAGAAATGAAACATGCATTTCAGAATGCGAAATATGCACTTCAGAATCCGAACTGTGGATTTCAAAATGCGAAATGTGCACTTCAGAATGCGAAACATGCACTTCAGAATGCGAAATGTGCACTTCAGAATGTGAAATGTGCATTTCAGAAATGAAACATGCATTTCAGAAATGAAACATGCATTTCAGAAATGAAACATGCATTTCAGAATGCGAAATATGCACTTCAGATTCCGAAATGTGGATTTCAGAATGCGAAATATGCACTTCAGAATCCGAAATGTGGACTTCAGAATGCGAAATATGCACTTCAGAATGCGAAATATGCATTTCAGAATGCGAAATGTGCACTTCAGAATACGAAACATGCACTTCAGAATGCGAAACATGCATTTCAGAATGCGAAATATGCACTTCAGAATGCGAAATATGCAGTTTAGAATGCGAAACATGCACTTCAGAAATGAAATATGCACTTCAGAAATGAAACATGCAATTCAGAATGGGAAACATGCATTTTAGAATGCGAAATATGCACTTCAGAATGCGAAATATGCAGTTCAGAGTGCGAAATATGCACTTCAGAATGCGAAGCATGCACTTCAGAAATGAAACATGCACTTCAGAAATGAAACATGCACTTCAGAATGCGAAATATGCACTTCAGAAATTAAAACATGGACTTCGGAATCCGAAATGTGCATTTCAGAATGCGAAACATGTACTTCAGAATGTGAAATGTGCATTTCAGAAATGAAACATGGACTTCAGAATCCGAAATGTGCACTTCTGAATGCGAAATATGCACTTCAGAAATGAAACATGCAGTTAAGAATGTGAAATATGCACTTCAGAAATGATACATGCACTTCAGAAATGAAACATGCAGTTAAGAATGTGAAACATGCACTTCAGAAATGAAACATGCAGTTAAGAATGTGAAACATGCACTTCAGAATGCGAAATATGCACTTCAGAATGCGAAATATGAACTTCAGAATCCGAAATATGCACTTCAGAATGCGAAATATGCACTTCAGAAATGAAACATGCATTTCAGAAATGAAACATGCATTTCAGAATGCGAAATATGCACTTCAGAATCCGAACTGTGGATTTCAGAATGCGAAATGTGCACTTCAGAATGCGAAATATGCACTTCAGAATGCGAAATGTGCACTTCAGATTGTGAAATGTGCATTTCAGAAATGAAACATGCACTTCAGAATGCGAAATATGCACTTCAGAATCCGAAATGTGGATTTCAGAATGCGAAATGTGCACTTCAGAATGCGAAACATGCACTTCAGAATGCGAAATGTGCACTTCAGAATGCGAAATGTGCACTTCAGAATGTGAAATGTGCATTTCAGAAATGAAACATGCATTTCAGAATGCGAAATGTGCACTTCAGAAATGAAACATGCATTTCAGAATGCGAAATATGCACTTCAGAATCCGAAATGTGGATTTCAGAATGCGAAATGTGCACTTCAGAATGGGAAATATGCACTTCAGAATGCGAAACATGCACTTCAGAATGCGAAACATGCACTTCAGAATGTGAAATGTGCATTTCAGAATGTGAAATGTGCACTTCAGAATGTGAAATATGCATTTCAGAATGTGAAATGTGCACTTCAGAAATGAAATATGCACTTCAGAATGCGAAATATGCACTTCAGAAATGAAACATGCATTTCAGAAAGGCACATTCGTGACAGTATTATGCATAGAAAATGCAACGGTAATTCAGTGAAACAATAATCGTACTTTAGAAGTTTATAGCGCCGCACCCTATGATGAATAGAAGCTTGTATGCCTTTCTTGGTAATGCTGTATATGTATTGCATGAACATGCACTTTCAAACCTGCTTTATCTCATATATAGCTTCCAAAATCTTCTATTCTAACACATGAATTTTGTAGGAATCGTGCATTCTTTTGCCTATCTATCGCAACATTATTTCATATCTTGAACAATTTCATTGCATGAGGTGGCTTATGACACGCAGAAACACTTTTAGCCTGGGAGATGTAATCAATGCAACCACATGTGATAGGGATAGGGCCTTCTACCTGAACATTTGACAGTGAATTGCAAAGCTTTGCTTAATTAACAACTTAACGGCATACAATAGATTGTGATTGATGTTGTGCAGGTACCGCTCAAAGTGTGGAACACATCTTCAATGAAAAAATGTTATGACATCCCTTATTTGGCGAGTTTTTCCCAATCTCTCTTACTTGCGGTCATCAACATAGACCCAAGAGACCGGAATAGGGGTGGAAAGAAATCTCAATTTATGTTGAAAATAACTGGAATTCCCTCATTAATAAGGAAATAAATTTCACTTCAGCAAATCATTTCAAATCAAGTTTAATGATGTACAATACACGCACTTCGGAGACAGAAAATTTTGTAATATCAGCCAGCAGTCAGTAGCAAATTTGACTTGCTAAATTACAGATTTTCTTTACATAATTTTTTATGGGCTCATAATTGAACACATGTTCAAATGTGTTCTTGCTGTTTTTCAAAAATTGTGGAAATTGTGGTTTGTTGAATACTGAAAACGATCGACAATTGCATTGGAATATTGCACTCTTAGTGTCTTCTAATGTGCTTGTTGCTATTTTTAGCTTATGGCTTTCCCATCACAAAACCAACCAAAGTCCATTGCCATAGCACGTTCCTCAACATTAGACTTGTCGGCTCATGTACGAACGAACGTCAAAGAGAGATCAAATCTGAAGCATTTCCACTTACAGCTTAATCATAAACATTGCAGGGTGCCAGTTCGCCTGAGCATAGAATACAAAGCTGTAATCCGACTCGAAAAACTTCAATGCAAAACTTCATTGGCCGTAGACGGTTTTTCTTTACATAATGTTTTATGGGCTTATTGTGTGTTCAAATGTGTTCTTGCTGTTTTTCAAAAATTGTGGACATAAACATTTATTCACTTATTGACCACACGTATCACACGATTACCGCACAAATTTACCTTTCTCCAATACATGGTCTATCTGAAATCCACATTTTATGTCTGAAATTCAATTGTCGCTTTCTGAAAAGCTATTTTTTAATCTGTAGGTGCATATTTCGTATTCTGTAATAAATACCACGGAGGTCTACCAAAAAGTTGATGAGTTAGGTTTTCCAGTGGTGCTATATACTTCCCCGAAAGTAAGATGTCCATTGTGAAGATAAGTGTCTGGTCTGATTTCATGAATTTTGAAACCTGACTCGGACTAAAAGTCCAGAAATTTAGCTCGATAAGAAATGCCTGAAAGCTATCGTACTACAGGAATCAGGATAATTTTATAGCAGCATAAAAGCTTCATCCCAGGTTTAAATCGATCCATTCAAATACCGCAGGTAGTCTTCAGGAATGACCATCAGCCACATTTGATTGTACTCTCTTCTAGGGGTAAGCGCTACAACCATAGAGTAAGTATATATGGGTAGAGTGTCGACTCAAACAAGTATCTGTATACAGTGAAAATTTTTATATGAAAAGATTCAGTTTTTGCGGAGATTACGTTCCTGGGGTCTAAAAAATTATTTGAGCACTTTTTAAAAAGATAAATTATTTCAAATTATTCCTGTATTTATATACTACCGAGATGACGTCCCCTTTATAAGTAGTGTGAAACAAATTAATTATCAAAGGAATGAATATTTGCTAACAAGGATGTCATCAATCAAGCGGAAATTATGCTGATGATCAAGGAAATCTAATTCACGGCATTATAATGGAAGTCTTCATGAAAAAGCCGAGATCTTGTGCTTTCTTGGTTGCAATTTTATATTTTTAATTCAATTTTCATCGGCATGATTTCATGATTCACTAAATAAATGTTTCATTTCTTGAATCTGAATAGTGATGTAGAACCATTTAAATCTTTTTAAGTCAATTGAAATCATTGTCTTTGATTATGTTATTTTGCTCTGCCAGTGGCAGGTTGCTTAATGATCATGCTTGAGAGGATTCTCTTGAGGTTCAGCATGAAAGCAGCAGCAGGTCATCGAGTTGCCAATTTAACAAACATAACCTCTCCAAGGCTGTCATGACACGGAGGATCTGCAAAATAATATCATTTCCTTCTGCATTATGGTATCATGATCAGTTCCGTGTTAATTTCTTCAAAACTGCATAAATGTGGACATCTTACATTTGGAAACAGTTCCAACTGCATTCACCTCGAGTTCATTGAATGAAATCGAAACTGCATACACATTGGGGATTTAATATATTCTGAGTTACCACTCTACCTAATATACTTACTCTATGGTTACAACGACTAATTCGATAGAGTAGAAATGATGCCAAAAACCGCAAAGATATGAGAGAAATTTCAAAGAGATGTCCAATGAAATTATTTGTAAATTTGTATGAAATAATTAACACACAGACCATGTTTAAGATTGTACATGTAGTATTAGATACTTTATCTATT
This sequence comes from Prostheceraeus crozeri, assembly GCA_907163375.1. Taxonomy (NCBI): domain Eukaryota; kingdom Metazoa; phylum Platyhelminthes; order Polycladida; family Euryleptidae; genus Prostheceraeus; species Prostheceraeus crozeri. Next base: position 190,020 of record CAJQUW010007983.1, on the reverse strand, counting down.
TTCGTTACATTCACTAAGTACAATATACTGTAGTGACATGTTCACAGCTTTATCATATCTGTGAAATATCGTTTTAATTTCATTTTGATATCAAGTTATCCTGATCCATTTTATGAGATAAGAGATTTACATCAGAGGAAAGTAAACAAATACAAAACCAAGTTGTCTAGGGCCATTGATCAGCATGTACCATACATTGATGTAGAAAGCTTTCCTCATAGACAAGAATAAAAATTCCCTCGCGAATGATTGCAATGGTGAGACTTTACTACCATTCTTTTAATAGTAGTCATCTTTGCGGGTTGCGAAATGCGCTGGAAAGGCGAAATCACTTTAACAACTCCTCGAAAAAAGTTGCGCGACAACCGCAATCACAACCGAAATGGTTGTGCCGCAACATGTAGTAAAAACCAACGCCGCAACAAAAGTAATGATGAATAATGAACCTCTATTTTTCTTTTTACTATAATTTATCATTACTTTTGACCTGTGTTTTCAGTAGAGAGTTTGCTATACCTTTATTTATTGTGACCATCATGTATTCCTGTTTGCGTCAGATATAATGATCATGCCATTTTGATTTGTGTTCGTAGGCGTAATCCGTCCGTTGTGATCATTGTAGGTTTCATTCTGTCGTTTACCCTCAAAAAGACAGCGTGCGCAGGGAATAAAGAATAATTGTATGAGCTTCCGGCTTTTCAGTATACAATAAAACTTCTATACTACTTCGTCAGATTTACCTATAATAGCTAACGTAAAGAAGTTTCCGAAACTTTTCAGGAGACATGAGCAAAAAACTATGAATACTTATAGATTTGGGCACACCGTACCTCCCATGTCTTCATAATATACCTGACCGTTTTCAGGTTATTGTTCTAGTACTCTATCACGATTCAGAGGAACGATCTCGGCCTTTTCGAATCCCGATATAATATTCTATGATCCGCTACTTTCAAGTAGCTTATCCATTGTGTCTAAATTGATGAGCTTGGGAAGGGCATCCTTTGAAATTGAGGGCAATTTGCGTCCATGGTTATGTTTCCACTCAGTCAACGTTTGCCTCCACACACGCTTCAAAGGTACGAAAATGGCAATGCCTAGCGGTTTTGAATTTCTGGTCATTACTTACCACGCAATGCTCACCTCTGCTATTGTTGTTATATTACTTCATTAAAAGTATGTAGTGAATAAGGCAGTCGGTCTCATGCTGTGCCATATGCTACATGTGTCAAGTGATGATTTCAGTGCAAATAATACGTATTGAAATACGCCACAACACAAAATGAAAGATAAGACCCATGACCTTCACCATCGAAGTCAGAACATGAGGTCTACATGTCTTTCGAATTCAGTAGTCCTTGCAATCTAGAAAAATTATCCAGTCATTATTGATGCAATCACTAAATGAACACGCATGAAGTACTGTGCTTTCGAGTCCAAACAGTTCTAAAATGAGTACGAATGAAGTGATGTGTCCCAAAGAGTTCTAAAATGAGTACGAAATAAGTGCTGTGCCAAGGAAATCTAAGCACTGATATTTTCGCACTCAAAGAGTACAAGATTTTGGGACTCTTTTCTTAAACGTAGTTAGTATTCAGGTTCAACTCTCCTTCTAGTGCTCATTTGGAACTTCACAAATAACAGTCAATAGGTATTCAAACTATATCCTAATCTGAAGTATTTTCTAGCGTAGTCTATGTAGCTGATTGCAATCACACGGATGATGGAGCTCACCTCATTGGTAAAGGGAGAAACAGATCACTTTGATAATTAATTTTTTCCTACATTTTTTCATAACTACATAGAAGTTGTGTTGAGTTATTTACTATATAAATTATTAAGCACATCAACAATCACATGCATAGCCCTTATAACTGAGGGTAGCCCAGTGGACTTAGGAGCCATATTTATCCATTCACGTTTTTGATTGATGATATAGTAGCTATCAACCACTCATTCCCATGTAAAACCATCATCTTTGACAATGATCCTGAATGTGATGTCAGTTGAATTAATGGAAACTTGGTGGACAGACCAAGGACTCATTGAACCCCACCAGATCTGAGAGGACACAGAAATTCTATTTATTTTTGCTGTGAGATGAAGAGATATAAGACCAAGGGGTCATTATATAGACCCAAAAAAGAGCCGCGCACACAAAGTGTTTGACAATCTAATAATCGGAATTCTTCGAATCTGACAGAGTCATGGTGATGGGAGTATTAAGATCAAGTTTAGAGCAATCCACAGATGGGGAAAGACGTTTTTCCCTGTTCAAACAATTTATTGAAAATATTTTTTGCCCGCCTAGCATGTAACTTCTAATAAGGTGACTCCCTTTAACGGCTGGGGATACTATAGTCCTACCAGTGAAGATAGACTCACAGGTAACTCATATTTATTATATCTTATATAGTAATTTTTGTTACATTATATGTATATGTTTGGAATGTGTATGGTTTGTATGATTTATATAAAACTGTGTATATAACTGCGTGTTGGAGCCCTTTCAAGGAAACAATGGCAAAGGAATCCTCACGTCTAGGAAAACGGATACATGCGAACTGTCCAATGATGTGCAGTTTATTTTCATTTCAGATTCATCTCCTTACTATTGATTTCATCCACAGTCGTCCCTGAAAAGAAGGTTTCGGACTCAGTTCAAGTCACTTGTCGGCTTCTCCGGTTTGGGTAAGCCCTTGGTTGAATGCGATCATCATTGTCTAACTTCCTTTCATCATCTTACAGGATTAATCTGAAAATTCTTTTGGACATTAAGCAGAAATTCAAACGATGATTTCAATTAGCGCTGCCAAGGTACTGTATGGACAAAGCTAGCCCTTTCCCTGCTAATGTGTGCATATTTATGTCTTTCCCCAATTATTTCAAATGTTTGGGTATCGTATTTTGTCACGATAATCACATCTGAAAGTGCTCAGATATTTGGAATTTATGTTCTGGACCGGTTATTATTGAATCTTCCCAGGGTTGCGCGCGAATATTCGAATCCGCCTGAACGAATACGAACTGAGGATTCTTTGCACGAATCTTAGATTCCATCATTGAATCAAAATAATCATGTTTCTCTACTCGTTAGAATATTTCATCTAAATAACGTCCGTTTTATCTCACTTCATGTGAAGCCCTTGATTATCCAAAAACAATGTCCATTGGATATCCTCTACTCGTGAAATGAATTGCCTGATTGACTGTATATTGCGGCATCAATTCCTGATGAAATAGGTTGAGATTACATAAAGGACTCTTCCTATCAATCTAAAGATGTTCACAAATGTAAAGTTAATGAATTTATAATCATCTGCTTATTATGCATGGATGTTTGAAATTCAAATTTCAAATGTGATTTTCTATTATTCTGCACTTTTTAGTTCTGCATCTGATCAGCAATTATTGAAATTTTCCAGAATCATGCTGCTTTTAACCTCAGTGTCGATACAAGTTCACCGAATTGGGTTGTTTCTTCACCTGCAGAAACTACCTAAATACTACAATGTGCGATTTTAATGCTATTTGAGCTGAACTAATAGTTTGAATTAAATGACTTTTGACATCATCTAATACATTGATGTAATCTCATAGGGATTAATATTCATCATTTCATTGGCTACCTTGACCAGATGTGTCGATGAGTGAATGGTTCATTAGTTTTTGTTGTCATTTTACATTTCAAATAGTTATCTAATGGAAAATTGGCACTTTTCGACTTCTGACCTTCACCTCAGCCAAGGGGTTGACATAAAAATATCAATGAATGTTGTTTTTCTGAATCCCCTTTCAATGCCTTTTCGATTGATGTGTGGTTTGGCAAAATTGGTAATAGTTGTATGATAACTGTAATAGTTTGGGAGTTCAGCAGGGGTGATATTCGCACTACGCAAATAAATAACTACATGAAGTTCACTTTTATAACAGAATTTCTTCTCAGATATAATCAAATTTTTGAATAATCACATCCGATTAAAATACGTTTGTAGATCTGTTAATTAATGTACACTTTCGATCAAAAGAAATTCACTTCTGATAAACATGTACTTGCTTCTCATTTGCTTAGTTACAATGCGTGAGATCATTCAAATACTATCATCATCAACACTTGTGAGATCATTCATCAATCTAATTATTTCTGAGAGGAATGTGAATTTCATGTAGTCAAATATTCGAATATTTATTGTATAAATTGTGCGCAAACAACAACTCAACAATCAGAATCATTGTGACTTTGAAATTTGTGTGCTAGCAATAGCCTGTGGTTGTTTATTGCTATCACTTAGTAGAAACAATAGCCACTACCTTTAACCAAGAAACAATTATTGATGTCATTACTGAACCGTAAATTACAAAGTCCTATTTAAGCACCAATCTGAGCACCAAGGTCAACCAAAGATCTTGCACTACCATCCTTCTTATCTTCGGCCGGTACATCAAGAGAAATGTATTTCACTATTTTACCGAAAGAATTTCACGATGTTGATCAGTGTCTGGAATCAGCTGAGAAAAGAGGGTGTTCCTTAACCCAGTGAGCTGGAATCCTGTCATATAAATAAAACTATTTGAACAGAGGAGTATCTAGGGCAAAGGCGCATCATCTTATAGCAAAGGCTGATACTCTCACATCTGGAGTGCGCCTTCAGACCGTTAAGGTCCATTCGCACTGGACGCAGCGTGGCTCGTCCAACAAAAACGCCTATTCTCACCGAGCCGCGTGATGACTTCATTGTGTTATATTCGTACTGAGTTCACCTGTGTTACGCACTGAAAAGGGACAAAACTCCTGCAGTGCGTGTGTACTACTGTAAATGTCGGCTTACGGTAGACCGCAGTTCGAACTCGACCATTCTGACAGCGTTGAATGAACACGTCCAAAAATGACAATTTCTCATCCTTCTTGAATTCCATTGTTAATTTGATATTTGGGTGGAAGCTGCTGAAAACACATGATAAATTCTCCACTTGAGATATGTTTTTCACTAAGCTGAACATGTCAGACATATCGGGAGTAGTTGTCGACAATAAATTGAGAGAGCTCAGATTCCATGTAACCCATGAATATATTACTCATCCTGCAACTCAGTGGACTTCCCATGCAGAGACCATCTGTCTGACAAAACATTTTACCATTGAATGTGAAAGGGACATTTCTGTGCAAGCACTCAGCAGTCTTGCGAAATCATCAGTTGACAGTGGTAGTTGTATGCCATTTTCTTTGGTTGTCGTTATAATTACTTCAATGGTGTACGTCAGAGGAATATTCGTATATAGACCAATAACATCTTATGCTGCGAAATATTCCGATCCTGCATTTTTCTCACGAAGCCAAAGGAATCTTTGGTATCGAATTTACACAAAATGTCGTCAATGGGCTTCAATAAATTTGCCAACCACTTTGAAATGCAGTATGCCGGATAGCCGATCGTCGAAAGAACTGGTCTAACTGGTAGACCTTCCTCGTCAATCTTGGGTAATCCATAGAATCTTGCCATGTGCCCACATGGTAATCCCATAATCGATCAGAAAGCTGATAGACAATCAAAAATTTTCCAAAAACGTGCTCGCAATGTAGAGCGTGAGGCTTTATGTCGATGTTTGGACTTTTGTCCATCACCCGTTTTCTTTACACCACCGCGCAAAGAGGATTTGTTTTCCTGACGTATAAGAAGATGAAATGCGTTTCTTGTGGGAGACGACGGAGAGCAATGGATATCCAGCTATAATTTCCTGGAAAAATATTTGACAGACAATCAACATGATAGAGTGGAAGAAAGATTCATTGTGATGGATTGCAAATAATTACAGTGTACCATCCTCACCTTAATTGCAATACTTTCAATCTAATCGAAAAAATGCAATTTCTTCAATTCTGAGATGCAATTAATTGCAAATTTTTTAGTAATAAAGCTTTATATATTGAAATTTCATCAATATTTTGCCACAATATACAGTGGCTATAATTTTATCACTAAAATGTGAACATCCCACGATTCAATTTTATGCGTCAGGAGTAATTAACATGCAATTTACAAGGTATAAAACTTGAAGTTTGATCGTGACGCATGAAATGGATTCGCAGGATGTTTTGCATTCTATTGAAAAAATTAAATTTTGAATTGTGGTGAAAATTACTGCTGATGTATACTGTTGATCAAAGTCACTTCGCAACTTTGCCTCACTTCAACTTGTGATTACACAGATAATGTACACTAAACTACCACCTTCTCAAGAGTTGTGTTTGTTTCTCCCTCCGAGTCCTCTTCCTGTGGCTGCGATAGTGGAGATAATGTCATCAGAACGCCCTCCGGTGTCTCTGTTTGATGACATTGATTTTGACCTGTCGGGGGATAGCGGTGATAGAGTTTGTCAATAGAGAGACACGCCGCACTAAATACCGGTTCACGGACCAGCATTTCGTGCTCCTCATTGACAAGCATTTCGCCGCCATACTGAAACTGCATGACGTGATCACCTCGCAGGACAATTATCCCTCCAATGCTGAAAATGTCGGCCAAAGATATCGGGAGCAAGGAGGGATACATCATGGCGATGCCTGTGCACCAACCAGTGGTAAAACCGGCAAATACACTCTATTCATCGTTTGATGCCCTGGTGACCACCGCTTTCGAGAAGTTTGTCAGTTATGTGGTGCCATATGGCCAGTCTATCAGTCTGGTTAGCAGCGGCGGTGGTGGTGATAACAAGACATCTACGAAACTTACTTTGGAGCGCATTTCCGCTGACACCAAACCGGCATATTTATTCCTATTAAACGAATCGTTCAATCAAGCGTCCTAACTACGACAAAACGGACTATTTGCACTTTCAAAGAATCATTTCGGCGGCAGATTCGATTTGAAAGCCTCGTTCAAAGACGAATGGTCTGCTCATGTGTATCCACTTCAACCACGCGTTGGCGGGGACGGACTGTAGAAGCGGACAGTTGAAGTATCAAATTGGAGGAGGTGCTGCACCATAGTATGAGAAAAGCTTGCAAATATTTGACGAAGACAGTGGCTCGGTCAACAGTGCGCTTCACGCCGGCGGCAGAAGATCGTGTCAGCCTGTTTGTGTTCTCACCCAACCTAACAGTCACCTTGAGTGATGATCTACGTGATACCTTGACATTTCATCAGACCACTTTCAATGGGAAAGTCACGGTCACATCTTTCGGCGTCATGTCATTATCGCGCCGGATCAAATTCCTCTATCTCTACTCCAACCTTGGTGAGTACGTCCGGATCGGCCACATGGAGAGTCATGATGGTGCGGGCAAACTGATCCCATTCTACGAGGGTGCAGTCAAGAAGAGGTGACATCCTGGAAGAGAGTGGCGATGACCAAATGGTTCACAGCAGTCTTCTCCCCTGCTTAGAAAGCCGTTCCGTCCGGTTTGGTGATTTTGCGACCCGTTCCGAGGCAAGTGTGTCCTCTGACACTTAGCGAACTTTTGCAGGTCCCTCCCCTCCCCCGTTGTGACTCCGCAAAGCGCATTAGGAATTGAGCATGAGGATTGCGGGCACGTGTCCGCAAAGCAAAGCGCGCATTCTGTCACTACTGAATTCCTCTTAATTTACGTTTCAATGGGCAATTATTCATCGAATTATTTTGAGTTATGAATAAAATAAAAACATTTGCTATTCATAAATTGCTGGCAAAAACTGCAAAGCACAACAGCACTGCATGCTCACATGCATCCTATCCGAAAGTAAATTTCATCTGTTATGTGCTGATTCTACCACAAAATTACCGTATGCTTTACAGTTCATCAATTATGATATAGCTAGCTGAATTAAATACAATATATCACGTTCTTGCACATGTACTCATGCTGATCGAATACTTGGGTCTACAAATCAAGCTAAACTTTTGAAAATCGAAAGGTTCAATTATTTCAGAAAGATATTCCAAAAAGAATTCTGATAGCTCTTAATTTAATTCGATTCCTCAGAATCACAATAGGAAATACACTGAGGTAACTGTCAGGGGCATCAAGGTCATAGGTCGTGCACTCACTTATTTTCCTTTGTAGAAGCTGTAGTCTGTCTTCCTTACTATTTACATGGAAGCAATACAAGAGTTCGTCTTCTGTTCCATCTGCTTCCAAAGTAGCGCCACACTGATCTAACAATTGCCTCTCCGGTGAATGTATTTTGTGTAATCCAGCCGGAGACATTAGAAGCGGAAGGTTTCGAAAACTTATCTTTGCTGCGTTGAGTGTGACGAAATTCTCATATTCTCTTCGTGCATTCGCCTTGAAGCTCTTTTTCCCAAGAAACCTCGGGAGCCTGGATTAACCCTATGCAACCAGATGGAACATCTGGGTCTGCTTCAGTACTTTCTTGGTGGCACGAAAAGGAATCCCATATCATGCTGCGTCTAGGGAATGCAAATGCACCAACGACACTTTTCAAATATTTCTCAGTCATTTCCTCGTTCACGTATTGAAATAGCCGAAATCAAGATCTCTCATCGCCTCTAGTCCTGAAATCGGTCGGTTTCTAGGAATGATAGAGAAAGGTCCTATTTTCCTGCCATTTGCTTTAGTCTTCAACAAAACTGTTATTCCCATTTCCTCGTGGCCGCTGGATAAAATAGGAACAGATTTCTCACCTTTGACTTGACCGCAATTTCCGAAACTGCCTGCATTTAAAACGACTTTTTAGAATTCCGCCTCGCAGAGTAAGAATCACAGCCCCACGTTGGGCGCCAAATTATAGGTTTTGGTAATGTGCATGATGAAGTGCAGGAGTAAGGTAAATCACCAAAGTAAATTATCCTAGTCTCTAATAGCCAGAGAGAGAGAGAGAGAGAGAGAGAGAGAGAGAGAGAGAGAGAGAGAGAGAGAGAGAGAGGAGAGAGAGAGAGAGAGAGAGAGGAGAGAGAGAGAGAGGAGAGAGAGAGAGAGAGGAGAGAGAGAGAGAGAGAGGAGAGAGAGAGAGAGAGAGGAGAGAGAGAGAGAGAGAGAGGAGAGAGAGAGAGAGAGAGGAGAGAGAGAGAGAGAGAGAGGAGAGAGAGAGAGGAGACAGAGAGAGGAGAGAGAGAGAGAGAGAGGAGAGAGAGAGAGAGAGAGAGAGAGAGAGAGAGAGAGAGAGAGAGAGAGAGAGAGAGAGAGAGAGAGAGAGATTGTAGAACACCGTCTTATTTCGCAGTCAGAGAAACTCTGTTGTTTATTAGATTCAGTTTTACATTCACTAAGTGACAGGATGGAAAAGTAATTAAGGCGAAGTGTTTACACAAGGAAAGTGAAGTGAAGAGAGGTGTTAAAATGAGCGAGAACATCTATAAAGAATTATCCGAGTCCACCCTAATATACGAACATGAGCTTGAGTATTTTCAGTGTGAGTATGTTTGTTTAGTGGAAATTAGCGGATCAATTTAACCGTTTTCCAGATTTAGCTCAACCGCTATTATAGCGGAGCCAACTTAGTGCCTAAATGTTGCCCACTAATGCATAGAAGTTCATGGAAAATAGGTATTCCATAATGTCAGAGACGCAAGAAATTTAGAAATCCGAGGCCGCGAAACGGACGGAACTTCTACGATTTTCTTGCCTGCTTGGATTCATGGAATAAGCTATCTTCTAAATATATGGCAAATGTCCAATATGATTATGCGAATACGTCTATGAAACCATTCCTTGCCTTCCCGGAACGGCAAAAGGATTGCCCAGCGACATTTCATATCAGAGCAGTTTACCTTCACAGATTTAGAAGATACAGGGTCGATACCATACCTTGTCCGATATATTTTCAGAAAAGACGACAAGTTTTCCAGCTGATATTAATTGTATTTAGCAAACTAACATGTATCAAAGGTATCAGAAAAATCATGTTAAAATTATACTTACAATAAATTTTCAATATGACCACCATTTTGTTCCACACAAAGTTCTCATCGTTGAATGAAATTCCTGTGATTTTTTTTATCATAGATATAGAAATGTCCTCGAATTCCTTTTCCATTTGCAGTTTGAGTCGTTTATTGCTTTCGAAGCTGATTGAATACACTTTATTCTAGACATCACCCCCACAGAAAGAGACATTACCCCCACAGAAAGAGACATCACCCCCACAGATGGTGAAGTTGGGAGATCTGGACCACCCCTTCCAATCCCCGGTTGTTCAACCGATCGTTAAGGAAGTTCCTTGTCTGAGTACTAAAATGGGGTGGAGCGCCATCCTGTTGAAACACACCCGAGTAAAAAAAATATGCTATGCCTAATAGGTAGTTTAGTAAGCACCATAGATAAACTGCCAAGTTTTTATAATAACTGCCTAGTATGGCGCTGCGTAGGCTATCCATGTTTTGCTTAGTAAGCACCATACATAAACTGCCAAGTTTTATAATAATTGCCTAGTGTGGTGCTGCGTAGGCAACCAATGTTCTGCCTAGTAAGCACCATAGATAAACTGCCAAGTTTTATGATGATTGCCTAGTATGGTGCTGCGTAGGCTGTCAATGTTCTGCCTAACATAAACACTATAAATAAACTGCGAAATTTAATATTAATTGCTTAGAATGGGACTGTTAGACCCAGCAAGCTGTGTGTTAAATATGACAACATCATGAGATCAGTGCGCTTCCCGCAGTTGCTTCGACGAAATTTACAAAACAATTAATAATGAAACTTTTCATGTATTAACATAGCAACAGCTAGGATTCATGCACAAGATACAAATGGATAGTGGAAAAAAATTATTCACATCAGATAAGAGCATGTATGCAGTTATTCCAATTCTACGATGCGCTAAAAAAAATAACTAGATAAAAGTAAACATTCATATAAAAGGTAAGAGAAACATACTTCCTTAATTTGAGGAAAGCCCGAAAGCGAGAGGTGTTGTCGACTTCCAATTTACATTGTTGTAGCGAGGCCTGTCGATTAGTCCCTGCACGAAGCTGTCTTCGGCTATCTTAGCCTCCTAGTGATTGAAAGGCCTCGCTAAAGAATAAAAATTAGAAGTCGAATGCATAGACTTTCCTCAAATTTGGATAAAAAATGTCTGGCCCTCTAAGTCTCTTCAGTGAAATACTTCCTTAAGTTTAAGAAAGCAGTTCCAAAGTCTTTTAAAGGACCCCAAGCTGCATTACTTATAGCAGTTTCGCTGTCATCGTGGACAGTCTAGCAAGGTTTTCGTCTGGTCTAACAAATGACTCAACGCATGTAGAGAACATACATGTATTTTCACAACTTCATCAAAATTCTGATCAAAAGTTTTTGAAAAATATATAACAATTTTCAATATTAATAATTACAATAATGTCTATCATCTCACATGAAAGCAAAATATCGACGGCACGACACAAATATAGGAAGATGGTGTCTGCCTCGATATATTTGTTTGAATAAAATTTGGATATGTAAAGACAAAGGAGAGAAGGTAGGGTACTGCAAAAGATTATGCTCTTACGTTTTTCATAAATATATTGGAATACACTTCTGGGCCGCCTTCAAAAAATAGTGGTGAACTTCGACAGATGATACAGTGAAGAGACCATGTCAACGGTTAAAAGCTTCTTATCGAACAATGTTTGCAACAATATTTTAGCAGTCCGCAAGTGCACATCGAGAGGCACTGATAGTGGAAGTCTCCTTATAGAAGGCAGAGGCCACATACCCTTAACACTGAACATTGTTTTGTCAGCACTTGGTTGTCGATGAGAATCTCCTCCCAAACGTAGCGGCTTTTCGATAAGAAATATCGTCTTGTGAAGATCAGTCGCATGAGCCTCGAGCCGAACATGGGGATATCCGCATCTAAAATTGAGATAAGCAACATCAACATAGGGTTACTACACGATAAAGCTTCATTTTTTGCACAGGTATACCAAATTTGGGAACCTCAACTAACGTATTATAAAGCAGACAATTGAAGAATTAGTAATTATTAAAAAATAGGCTACACTCAAACTCAGCAAGCGTTAAACCCTCCCTCTGCAGTTTAGAGACGAAAATCTCATCTCTCGAACTTTGAGATGACAACTCTCACCCTCGCCGCTTGCTGCAAGGTTGGGCAAAAACTTGGGGTCAAACCCAAAATGCAAGTTTAAATAAATGAATGAAATCAAGTAGACGAAGTGCATTCTTTGTATTTTGTGCTGACATAAAGATTCTTCCATAGGCCAAAATTCCTATTGGGCCCATGAGAAGTGAAGTATTAGTGGGAAACGATTTATTATTGCAATAATTAATGTAATTAGTCGCCTAAGTACATGTATTACGTCATAAAGTTTTCTTTTAATTTAACCAACACTGATATACTGACTAATTGAAGATCTTTGATTTAGTTATGATTGAGTTACACATTACTCATAGCAAAGCAATTGTTTTTCATTTTATCATTCAGAAATATAAACAGGCTTGATAAATATTATAGCTGCGCAGTAAGTGAATGGTTAAACATATTTAGAATGCGAAATCGGAATGATTTTAATTTTTGGATAAATGTCGGCCATCGCAGAAAGTTAAGGGTGAGAAGATAACTGCAAAGATGTAAAATATGTGGAATATATAAAAATTCAATATGCAAAATGCAGCAAAAGACATGTAAACTTACAGTAGTTACAATATGTAGGCCCATGAACTTTCAATGCGCGGTAATCGTCAAGTCCAGAATGAAATAGCTAATAATCACAAGTATTTCACTTTTGAAATATTCTGTGAATCCAGTGGGAATTTGATGAAATATCAGAAATTTATGCTCTTGTCCTGTAGAAGATTCAAATCAAAATATTAATTTTTGTAACTTGATCTGTATATATTCAACATTAATAGAAAACCCAAGTTTTGCATCACTTACCCAAGGTCTACCCAAAACCCTAGGTCCAACCTTGCTTGCTGTCACTTCAGCACGTGTGTCAAATACAATGATTAGAACCTAGCATAGGAAGCGGTCGGGGAATCAAGGGCGTTAATGTTCTTTATTGACAAATCAGTTGTCACTCACTCAGTATAATACCATGAAACGATGATTAGAGCTGTAAATTTCCAATTATAGCTCTAGTTTATTTAAATCATCCTTAGTCAAAGAAAGCAAAATGACTATATTAGACATTTTTCTTTACTGATGCAACTTGGGATTGTATTTTTAGTCATAACTGTTCGCATGATATCTTTTGTATTTTTTTATCTAACTTAAATGAAGTTAAAAAATGTGATTTCAGCATAATGAATTTATGTTTTGAGTTGATCAGACCTTTTGTCTCTTATTATCTCCTAATTTGATAAATGCAAAGGTTTCAAAGCAACTTCCACCTAAACAATCATTAGGGCTCTATACTTTGATGAAATAGGAACCATGAGATTTGTACAAATACTGAAAGATAGACCGAAATACCCTTTTGAGGACTAAGGATGGCCGACATACAAGCACATGTAATTCACTTAATGCGTTCTCCAAGTGAAATACAACAACGCGAATCCTCAGTTTTAGGAAATAGAAACTGTTGTTGTACAGTATATTCGAATGTACCACACCAATCATCGCGGCAGATCGTTCTCTAAGTAACGTCCATGGTAGATCATGGTCACTCTCATGCACTGTTGTTTAGCTATAGGGTTCTTTAACGTGCAACTGGACACAATTTCGGCAGTTCTAAATTCAAATGTGCAGTTGCTTTTCTTGGTTTGTGCAGTTGAAAACTTGTAGTCAGGAAAACATATGAATTAATAAAAACGTAACAGAAAGTGGAGTGGATGTCAAGATATGAATGGCAATTGCATCACTTACGTTACAGGAAACAACTATTAAGATATGACAAAGTGTATTGCTGAAAATTGAAGTTTGCAAAACGATTGACCTTCTTGATTGCTCGTAAACTGTGAGTCTTAAATATTAGTTGCATTGTGCTATAGGTGCACATTTGGAGAGATCTGTGCGCCCTATACTTCAGTTCACACTTTTTTGTCTGGAGGCCAAGGTGATGCGAGCGTTGCTACTGCCACTGCTTGTATGAATTGGAAATTGCGAAACTAATATATGCACATGTAGTTCTGGCAGAGAACATACATGTACATGTACATGTGCTTTAAGTAGAAAAATTGCTAGCTAGTCATGAAACAAATTTCGTAGGAGACCGAGTCATGGACAAAGAAGAGAAATTTTTCAAATGTGCATGTATGCATGTATGCCATGACTTGCAAGTTTTTCATGTTGCATGCGAATCATCCACCTCAAAGGTGTTAAAAACGGTTCTAGCAGTGGGCCACATCATGGATATGATTAGCTTTGTGATCAGCTAATTCTATAGTAGGCTACTACAGAAATCAGAATCATTGAAATGATAATAGGCCTGCTGTGAGGAGCAGGCCTCTGCAACTTCTTTTTTTAACAAAAGATGAAACCAAAAGCAGATGCTGAATGTGCACATTTGTTATCAAAAACGATGCTTAACCAAAATTTTAACCTGCTGTTGTTTTTACGATTTCCAAAATATTTTGTTTTCATTGAAACATACTAGCATGCTTAGGGCTTTTCCGCAAATTTAGAACAGTGATAAATATAGTTTTAAGAAATATAAATCATGCACAGAAATTGTACCCACAACTCTGCACCGGAGCAAGATTTCGGAATGCTCAAATACTTGCATAAAAACCGTGGAAAACATTGCCAAAGTGGCCAGTCTTAACAAAGGAAATCTGCGATCTATAACGAAACCTACTTTTAAGGCATTTTACAAAAGTTAGTTAAATACACATTAAATTGGGAATGCATTGCTAGAAAATTCTATCAATATAAATAATATAAATGAGTCAGGGCTGAAACCGGCCGGAGTAATCAAAGCCAGAAGGGGTTGACAACATAAGATGTCAATCAAAATTGATCGCATGCCGCTAACTTCAGACACTGCTCTACCATCGACTGTCAAGAGCACATGCAGGCAGTAGGCGCTACTATCATTACTCGTACATGTGTTTGCATTGAAATCCAATCATTCATTTTGATTCCTCGAGATTATTTCCAGTTAATCGAGATATGAAATAATCATTGAATAGATAGGCTAAGGAATACATAATTCTTACAAAATTCACACAGTTGACCAAACGGCAGGAGATCATAGTCATTATAGCAGCACAGAAAAAAATCAAGATCCCCTTTCTTTTGAGGTCGATTTCTACTGGCGCTAAAATTATGCTGAAGTTGACGCCCTTCGGCGTCCCGCGCTTTTAAAAGTCGATAGAAACAATGTGGACCTTAGCAGAATGGTGGAGCTTGATTTTTGATTTGCTGCTATAAAAATTCATGTAGGCTAGAATATAGGTTTCTGACAATTTTATTTGAGATAAGCTATGTGTAATTACATGCAAAAATTAGTATTTTTTACTATTTAAGAATCAGTTCGCAACATTTATGATAGAGCACGTTTAGGTAGGCATCTTTAAATATGTTACACTAACTATACATGCTCCTATAATGCTGTTTTCCTTTTGATTGACTAAACGATTTCCTCTAGAGGGAATGCATAGTTAATGGTCAACATAGGCCCATTAAAATTAATCGGAAGGCCGTGCCCGCGGCCTGTTCCATCCCGGTGATGCTTAATCACAGGAGAAAGAGAACATGAACCGGAAGCGAAAATCCTGAAGCTTGTTATTTGAGGGGGACTTATTGTAAAATCCGGTGCCATAAGAAATTAAGGGCTACTGAACGTTGTTTGTACAAAAAGTCAGGAATGATTGAAAGTTGATTGAATGATTGATGTCGGCACCTCTCTTATAGTTATAAGAGTTTTATCTGAAGTTTTTCAAGATCTGATCAAATTTTGTCGAACAATCACTAAAAAATTATAATCTCCAAATATTCATTAGTGAGAGAGGATCGAGGAGTTCGTTGAGTTCCGTTGGTAGCTTATCTCTCATGGCACATCAGCAACATACTGCGCCAATTGCGGGAGCAAAACTGTGGTACCGAGCGATTGATGCTATAATCGCATTTACACATTTATCTAGATGGCTTCACTAGATGGCGCACAGCCTAAGTTAAGCTCACATACACTATTTCAAGAGAATGCATAATGTCCTACTGTCTTAAGGAAAATACAGAGCAAGAAATTTGGTAAAATTGAAATTGAACACGCAAGATACAGATGTGCATGTACAGACGTTATTACATAACAAATAATTTTCTGAAGGAAATGAAAAAAATGATCTCAAGTTTAACTATGACTGAAAGAATTCGCGAATACTATGCTCAGAAGACTCCCTGCTAAGGGGAAGCATAATGTAATTGCAGGATATGATTGTTGGCATTTGAAACGGGCACACTTCAACTCATTTCGGTAACTATGCTGTTGGAGTGTCAGCGATGAACTCGAATGGTTGTGTCATTCTGCAGTTGACATGTCTATACTTAATATGATTAGCTTCTAGATCGGTCAAACCTAAATCACCATTCTATTCAGCGCTTACTTCATAATTAGTTATTCTTGATATGAATCATCAATTACAAGAATGATCAGGTAAGGAATAAAAGGTGGATTAAGCATCAGCATATTGAGCTCTCGAGTATTCTTCAAAATAATTTCAAAAGACTTTGAAACTTGATACTTTACCACGATACAATTTGAGGAAATGATATTTAAAAAGCTCTAGATTTTGCGAAATTTTTAGTGCTTTTTTCATATTGTCATTTTTCAATTTGATCATGAGACATTTTACCACATTTACATATTTGTTCGATAATTGCTGTTTGAAAGATGTTAATCCACAAAATTGTTATTCACTGTCTGAAGAGTGCGGAAACTCGATTATCCCCAGGTTTTCAAATTCGTCTAAAATCTGCAAAAATATATCAATCGTCACCAAGCTTCGGGTAGACGTAGGCCTACTTAAGCATATTTTCTACCTACATCAAAACTTTATGCAGATCGGACAAGTACTTTTTGCATTATAGACGATAACGTGAAGCGCAGCGATGTCAACCGCTTCATTTGACTTCGTCTATTCGACGCATTATTGTTGCTCGTGTGTACATTGTTCTCTCTCCCTCTTCTTCTCATCCACTACTGCCATTTAAAATCTTCACGTGACCACTGCCTTGCCACAACCTTTTTTAGTTGAAAAAATGTTAGTGTAAAGGATCTGGCCTGGTCATCATCGCTTCACGAGTTGTCGGGGAATGACTTTATTGACCTCATCGAGCGCTTAATATCTGGCCTGCAGAGACAGCATACAGTTCAAACATAATGCTGCTATTTCTTAATAGGGATAAGACTTAGCAAATCTAAATGAATGTCAGTAAACAGATGAATAAGTCACACGATCACTTAACTAATAGCACTTCAAGTTTTCGTGCTTTTGATTAAATTTAACAGGTTATCAGCAACTTTCAAAACATAGGAAGCTGACATACGTGTAATTTTCCTAAATTTTTGAATCCTACATTTTCACTTATCGTATTATTTTTATTGCATAAAATGATTGAGATTGATTATATTTTCTCACCTTGGTCTGGAATCTTGTCATGTAAAAGAGCATTCGATCTTGATAATCGTCCCCTTTCCGCGCACGTGATAAAGAAGATTCGATTCCGCATCTTGTTTGACAGGATTTATAGGATATGATCTCTTCCTCACTTGTTCGACGGAAATGCAATCCTTCACGACGCTACAAAGTCACAGGTGAAACTTGAAGACAGCAATTGTAAATTAAGTTCGCATTGGCTTTCCGTTGAAAAGTCATTGAGTAACTGCAAAGCGAATATTAACCGAAACAGTCCATCAGAAAATGACTTTGTTTCACGCTGTGCTAATGCCGAATTCCGAGTTTCAACTCCACACCCAAGTGCTGTCAGCTTAAAGCGTGGCGCATTAATACATTTGGCCAAGACTGCAGAAAGAGCAGACGTCGTTGATCGATCCATGGTAGCATAGCAACTTTGTATGAATAGACTTCTCCTTCACGACTGCTGACTCACTCACCTCCTATCCTTCTATATTGTACGCATATGCAAGACTTCAGAAAACTCGGTCGATGGTTTAACAATAACATTGTTGGTGAAATTATGAAATACAATGAAACCCGGACTGAAGAGGGATGGATCTTGACTTCTTGTCTTGATACCTAAATTGACAACTGCCATGATAGTCGATTGTCAATCAAGAAAGTACATAACTACATGTAATTTCTACAGTACGAGGAAAATCATAGGTACTACATGGACTATAAGCTTTCGATAAGCTGCTTTCACAAGTGTAATATCATTCCGAATACTAAGCTCTACGCATGATCATTTTAATGTTTATACCAGAGCTTTAAATAGTTCTAAAATTATTTTGATGAAACACATGCATCAACTGGCCATTTAAACATCACTTTCTCTACGCTATCACGTGTGTCTATACTTGGTGCAGGCCTTTTACAGCAATACAACTGTATTTGTGGGCTATCAACTATTCTCGCGTTTAATATGCATTGATCTGGTGTATAGTAAAATACACCCAAGTTCCGTGTGACGAAAATATTTAATTGATTGGGATAAGTAATGAAGCATTTAACATTTTTATGACAATGGCCCAGATTGGCTTTGTATATTTACTAATCTGCCTCATTTCAAACGAATCAAGCAAAGCAGCAAGAGCTTATTAGCCATTCAAAATTATTATGCCGCTTTTGTCTGATCATTTAACGCCGTGAGAAGCCCTTCAAGCTGATGACGCTTGATAAGAACAGAAAAAAATATTGCTTGCTTAGCCAATTTAGTAGGTGCTTGATGTGCCTAGTAGGCATATGGTAATCATGCCATAGCAAACTTTGCCTAACCAATTTAGTAGGCGCTTGATATGGACCTACTAGGCATATGGTAATCATGCTTTGCTTACTCAATTTAGTAGGTGCTTGATATGTGCCTAGTAGGCATATCGTGGTTTTGCGTGTTAATATGTCGCCTACTAAGTTTACCGCGCGCGTACCATGACGCTTAGCAAGCAAAACATAATTTTTTTACTCGGGCAGAGGTGCGGTGAGACCGGCGAGCAAGAACAGGGAACAGTTTCTCGGTCAGAATGTCACAGTAGCTATCACTTGTCATGGCTTCTTCACTGATGTACACTGCTATGATGCCATTAAATGTTATCACGAAGGATGGCTTGACAGAAAGCAAGTCTTGCCTCTTTGTCATGGTCGAAAATTTGCTACAGCTGATGAACCTTGTATGGTTTATATCCATTCTCCTTCAGAGTTCCCAACTCTCCTATGTGAAACTCCGACATCTTTTGCGATCACTCGTTGTGATATACGAGGGTTGTCCATAATGACGTTCAGAGTAACTTGTCGAATCATCGGCTGATTGTTCTTCCATCAGGTGCTTCTTCTCCATATTCCTCAAAGTAGCGTCTTCTTGCTTGTTCGCTGTTTCCGTAAGTTAATGCAGTAAGCAACCAGTCTAGCATTTCGTTCGACGTTTTCCGTTTCGTCACAAAGTGAAGCATCTGTATTGAGCGGCGTATACATACTAACGTGCAATTTGAAATTTTGAATAAACTTTGTAGAATTTGAAACTGCAAACATCATTGGATGATTGCGAACCGCTAGAATTTTCAAATTTAAGTGTAAACATAGATATCTTATGCAACTATAGGCATTGAATTTGATTAAGACATTTCATTATTCATATCATAGAAATCGGACAAGGTATGGCATCCACCCTGTAATACTGCATCTGAGTGTCGTTGGCTGTTCATGTTGTTCTTATATTGCTTAGTCTATGAAAGATCTCTTGGCGCAAATATTCTAAACCATTTCTGTATGTTTGCTTTCAATTAAATTGCTTTGTCAAGTATATGATGTCACATGGACATTTCCACATCATGCTCAACAATTTCCATGTTCTCACGTTATTCCAAGATGCAGTAGCCGCTTTTATTATATTTTGTCACTCTCGTTAAAGAATCTCAGAACATCGGGTCAAAATTATCGTTTTTTGTTCTTCTTAAAGTCAGATCCCCTTAAATCTTGGAAAACACGGTATAATAAATAATGGTAGAATTTGCTTATTTACTTATTATTAGAAGTCAAACAAGCGCCTACCGGCGTCATTTTCAACGCCTGGACTGAATTGTCCACAGATCCCATGAGTGAAAGTCGTGAGTACGATGAGAATGTCGAGACCTGGAATACTATATATAACGTCCTGCAGAGTCCCATAGAAGTCATTCATCAAATCTTCGTCTGCATCGGAAATTGGGAGCATACGCTTGTACAACGGTTATATTTATAGGCTTTGCTTTCAGTCGAATAATAATGTTTCTGTCGTTAACCGTGTTGTAGCCAATCACACATTTGGTGGTTGCTTTCAAGACATGATGGCCACACCATCCCTACGTAGATTCTCGTGACCCGAATAATACACCGACGTCCCGCCTTCCGTGCAAAAATGACAAGCGCCCGTCTATTTCAGTTCTGTTTTGCCGAGAACATGAAGGTTTCATCGCTCCATCTGAGATTCCACATAAGAATGTATTAATCACGTAACGAATACAATAATAACAAATAAAATGACTACTGTTGAAAGCTGTCAGAAATAGAGAGAAATGTAAATAAAATGTCAAGAGAAACAAAAACAAGAAAGAACTAGCTAAAATCTCCACAAGTCACGAGGAAGTGTTGACAGTCAAAGACATAGATGTTGAGCGCTATGAAGTTGCCCGTCATGTCTTTGAAAATGATCACCAAGTTGACTTCGAAGGTTTGCAAATAGTGGAGAAAGAAGACAGTGAAAGATGCCCTATTGACGAAGAAGTTTGGTTCTTACAATCGTGTGAAGCATTCTTTGAGTGGCTTGTGGAATTTTTAGATAATTCTTTCTATTTTTTGTTTCTCTTGACATTTTAATCAAATTTTTCGTCTACTTCTAACAGCTACTTCTTTTAACAGTAGTCATTTTATTTGTTATTATTGCATATGTGACGTGATTAATACATTCTTCTGTAATTCTGTGGTTGGCCGTCCTGTTCAACATGACAATTCTGATATTTGTTCAGCAATGGTATAGCTAACTGATGTCAGTCTACAGATTGCTTTATCCTGTTGACGGTCGCTTCGTGCGTCCGAATGGCCTAGACCTAATAAAAAAGTATTTTATCAATACAAAATCCTTCTCTCATCCCAGTCAGTGCACCACAACAACTCCCCTAAAGAGAAGCAACATGTTTCATGACAGTTTAAAGATTCACACTAAAGTCACATCGTGATGCAAATTTGACGTCACCAAATAAGAGGCTTCAAAATACGACGCTGTTCATTATTATGATACTGAATTAATTACATCCATTTTTATTTACAGGAAATGCGTGCTTTGGATCTGATTACTTGGATTATTCTGCTGCACAGTCTTTTTGAAGTCGGCCAATCCGGAGCTCCATGTTCTATAATTGGATCAGACTACATTCAATGTGAAAACACCGGCCTGACAAAGATCCCTGCGTACGATATCACAAAATCTGCTATCACAAGAATGAGAATAGAAAATGAAATTGAATTGCAAGAACTTCCTGACAATGCATTCATGAACTGGGAAAACTTGATACACCTAGAAATATTTGTGACAGACCTCAAAAGCATCACCGACAAGGCATTTGGTCCGCTACGTCTTCTGGAAATTCTGCAAATAACGCATTGTAAGTTGGTTATTGGAGAGGGGATAACGGAGAAAGCATTAAGACCTTTGAGAAGCCTGAATAGTTTACAGATTGAAAATTGTCCATCACAAAAACTGCCAAATGGATTCTTCAAATCCCTGCACAAACTGGAAAGGCTGTTTTTAGCACGGTTAGCAAAAAAAATAATATTAGAAGTCGGTGCTTTCAAAGCCCTTCGGAAATTAACATCACTCAATTTAAAAGGCAATGGCATTGAGACCCTCCCTGATAAGATTTTCGAAGATCTGATTCGGTTGAACCAGCTTAATTTAAAGGATAATAAATTTCGATGTGACTGTCGTCTGAGGTGGTTCAAGCAATGGAGTGAAGAAAAGAAGATTGCTGGTGACGTGAAGTGTGCGTCTCCTTCAAACCTCTCTGGAAGATTAATTGTTTCTTTAAGGACTGAGGAGTTTGTCTGTCCCGCTCCGAAGAACCGCACTCGCCCGAAGCCTTCGATAATCTCTAAAGGCAAATTCTCCATTCCCCCTACAATTACCAGCGAAGCATTAGAAAAATCGGTTAAGAGACTAGATGATGTCTATTTTGACTGTAAAGTGATTTCCAACGTGATTGCCAATGTTACATGGTATAGAAGTGGTAAAGAAATAATCAACTCGACAGACAGAGCCATGTATAATTTAACTGGAAAGACGTTTGTAGCCCGGCTGATCATCACAAACGTCATATATGATGAAAAGGGAAAATGGACATGTCATGCCGATAATGGATTCGGGAGCGCAGAGCTTTCGTTCACGTTAGACGTGAAAATTCATTCACAGAGTAAATCTCATTCTTTGATTATTGTTGTTGTTGTTTGTTTCATCGCTGCGGGACTAATATCTACAATCATCTGTTTCGCGATGATGCGGAGGATTTTCAAGTCTGCTCCAAGAGAAGACGGCTCCTTGTATAACACTTCAAGACAGAGACCGCAAAAAAGAGTTATACCGCGAAAATAAAGAACGCGGCCGTGAAGAGATATTTTATGGTTATATAGTTGCGAAATGAAGTTGATATTTAAGAAATGTGAAGTATAAAGTTATTGTTAGAACCACTTGTTTTCGTGTTAAACTTTTGTCGGTCACAAGGAATGGAGAAGATCGAGAATACTTTTGTACCTTATCGCGCACAGGTTCCATCATAAACTTAAATCACTTTGACGAAACATAATTTTCTGAGAGTACATGTAAGTATAATAATTTAATATTGAGTTGCATCCTCAGTTGAAGAATGGGAACACACTTGCCATGTCATCCAATATCAGGAGTATTCAGCAGGCCTAGCTTACATCTCTCAACAACGACACAACTCCCTATATGAAGTTGCAGCCATGCCGGGGTCAAATTGGGATTTGCAATTAGCAAGATAGTGAAATTCATTCAGCAGCAAGATGGGCATTCATTGTATTCAGCATTCAATATATTACTTTAAGCACACTGATATTTCACGTTCATCTCGACGACAACTATTTTTTAGTAGTAGAGTGAAAATTAAAGCGAGAACGCATGTCACTCGCTCCGAGTAGGCACAGAGCAACTCAAGCGATATGAAGCACTTATATTTAATCGGCCAATATTTCGACTATCAGTCTTCTTCGGGGCCTACAAGACATATTTAAAGGAGTTCATGTAGGAGAAAAACGTTACATTACCCGGATAGTCTTACCTTTAGACCGGTAGATACAAATGTGAATGGACAAGCTGCAGTGAACATATTTTAACAATGCATGTGGTGTCAACAATAGCAGAACAGCAAAATGTCTCAATTGTAAGACCGTAACATAGCGAGGATGACAAAATCGAATCATAGAAATCTCTATTGTATGGATCTCGAGATAGAATGACAATATGACATCATGACATGTATCGAAAAGCACTGGAAGGAAATGTATAAAAGAACTGTCCGACAAATGGAGCATCCGATGATAAGGGAAGCTAACGTAATAAAGATGATAATTTTTTGTTCTTTTTATAGCACAGTCTCACGGGTGGTAAACCAGCGTCAGAGCAGCAACGGCGAATCACACTGTTCAATCTCGAAGTACAGTCACTAGGAAAAGTTAACGAGATTCAGCTTATTTGAAGGGGCATGACTTAAAGTATTTAGACCACGAGTGACAAAGGCATTCAAACGATGAATCCATTTATATTCTTTAATCAACAAGGCATCAGCAATGGAGCAACGGTCAAAAGCGAAAAAATGAAAATCATCTAAAGAACAGGTAGTCTTAAAATGGAGAGCAACAGGAGTGATACTGGACGGATTCAAGATATACGGATATGCTGAGTAATACGGATGCGTAAAATATTTGAAGTTTGACCAACATAAAAAGCATTACAGCGATGGCAAGAGATCATGTAAATACAATTAAAAAGGGTCACAAGATAAATGGAACGGTATACATTGGATAAAACTAGCATGAGGACTAGAAAAGGTATTGCGAGTTAAAACATATCTACAAACGCTACAGCGACGACCGTCGCAAGCAGAAAAACCAGGGTTCCAGTTAGGAATTAAACCTGTCACCCGGAAAACACGATTGCGGCAGTTATAATCAGAGACCTCGTAATCTTTTGTGAACGCCAACGAGGGAAAACCAGTTTACAAACATTATCAAAATCTCTTTTTGTATAGGAATGAGTAGCCCATCTCAAAATTTGTGAGAAAATCACCCCACGATGGACATGAGAGGCGTGATGCGAGGAGTTTGGAAGAATATTGTGGCTATATGAGTATCTTTAAAGCGAATGCGATAGCCAATAGGTGAAGGAGAGGTCGAAAAATTCGATCGATAAAGTTCTAAGTCGAGAAAACGGATGATGTTGAGGTCAAAATTCATATCAACTTGGATATTGGGATCGCGAGAGTTGAGGTGGGAAACAAAGGCGTTCAAGGAATCAATATCATAATCCCAGACAGTAAAAATATCGTCCTGAAAACGCAGCCAGCAACGGGGACGAAGAGGAAAAGAATCGAGAGCCTCACGCTCCCATTCACCAAAGTATAAACCGGCGAATGATCTACCGAACGCTTTACCCATGGCTACACCTGAGGTTTGCAGCCACCAACTGTCCTCGAAGATAAAGTCATTATTAGTAAGACAGATGCGAAGAAGACGGAGGATATCACGATCAAGACGACGGGGATCAGGTGACATTTGAAAAGCGCGGGAAACTCGATTTATACCAGCATCAATAGGGACATTGGTATAAAGACTGCGGACAACAAGGGTGCAAAACAAAGAATTTTCTTCAAGGTTCACAGATTGAAGTGCTGCAATTAGATGATTCTAATCTAGAAGGAAACTGTCAAGTTTTGCGATAAGAGGAAAGAGAAAAAACTCGATGACGCGAGAAATTTGGCTCGTGTTGGTATTTACGTCTGCGCCTCCGGTACGTGTTCGTTAACACGAACTCGGCCCTGTAAACGGGTCGTTCCTACCGTCACGTAACCGGTCACAGGTGGGTAAAATGAAAAATAATCGAAAAAAATATACCAGACTTGAGACTTGGCAGGATGACTAAGCATATTACGGCTAATAATTAGCTAAATTTTTAAAAAATCCTACGAGCAGTTTTTGAGAAAATCGCAAAAAACTACTTTTTTTCATACTACTTAAGTGATTTATTGGTTGTATAAGATAAAAAATTATACCAACCTCCAGTCTTGCACCCTTTATCTAGATATAAAATAGTGCTCTATAAACAATTTTGAAGAAAATTGTACGAGTAGATCAATCACAAATAGGTAATATACATAACATTTTTGATTTTTTGCATATAAGTAGTATATAGGCTGGAATACCAAGTTAACCCTTGGATTACCAAAACATTTTTCACTACGTCAATGACCAATAGGGGTGCACATGCACCCCATCACTTTTTTAAGAAATGCTAGGATTTTTTTTTTGAACTATAAAGTTAGAAGAAATTCTTCTTATTAACTTACCAGTGGCTATGTAATTAGGTGACATGATGTGATCTATTATTGAATATTTACGTTAATTCTCTTCAAATCACGAACTAAATTCAAACATAAAACAAGAGCTACAAAAGATGTTATATAATTAATTTTATTTCTGGTAGAAATGGGAAGAGTTCAAAACTATTTCGCTATATTCAACATAGAAACAAATTCAATAATTGTGATGACACGAAGAACACAAAACGGAATTTGGAGGAGCATGTTCGCAGCAAACAAAGTTAAAACATTTCACACATTTATTTCGGCTTTTTCGGTCACGTTGACGATGACACATGTAACATCGGCCTTGCATCTTCTGCGGAATCATTGATGCTGTTGCTGCCTTCAGAAAACCATGTTTCTCTGCAGTGCTTTTCAACAGAGAGGAAACACCTTGGAAATTTGTTTGTTTCCAAACTCGAACACGATCAGAAATTTGTTCTTCAGCCAAGGCCTTTCCCAAAGCCTCGTGATGCAATCGCCTTTGTCTTGGTCCATTCACTTCCAATGCGGCTGGATACTTGGTTGAAAAATACACAAACGCGTTGCATGCGAGCAGAGTCTCTGTGCCAACCTTTGCAATTCGAAGGTCTGACTGACTTCAGCTCGTGGCGTCAAGCGAAATCGATTGGAGGACATGGATTCCTCTCTCTCTCTCACACATACACGTATGCATACATGCATGCGTATGCACACGTGCGTGCGTGCGTGTGTGTGAGAGAGAAGAAGTCACTACTTTCTCTGAAAAGCCGTACATGTGCACATGAACGCACACGTGCATAATAATAAAGCGAAGAAGGTTAGTCAAAGTCTAAGCCAGATTGAAACAACAAGGAAGCTTCATCACAACAAAAGGCCACGCGAATGACCAAAAGGGGTGCAGGTGCACCCCAGGGCACATTCTTTAGCTATTGCGTTAAGCGATGGTTATAGAATTGGTTGTTAAGGTGGTCAATTCCTTCTCTATATAATAATGTTTAAGCATATAGCCCCAGAGAGCAAAACATTGTCCCGATCATAATTTTTTGCAACAATATATATACGTGGGGTGCATGTGCACCCCTTTTGGTAATCCAAGGGTTAAAAAATATACCTGATTTGATATCATGTGTATATGTCGACAATGACTCAAATAAGATATATATTCACTTTCAAGCGATTTGTACGAGTAGTTTTTGTGAAATCATACTTTTTTCGTAAAAAATATACCAACCATAGAAATCTCATAAATTGCTATTGTATGTATGAATTATGCCTCTTTCAATTTTTAGCAAAATCCTACCAGTACTTCCTGAGATATTTGATGATAAGTGACAGGTATTTTAGCTTCTCCATGTCATTCCATTTAATGTACGCAGTTTGAATAGATGACCTGTATTTTTTGTCAAGCAAATTGACGACGATTGATTCTCTTTCAACAGTTTACAGAAAGCTTTGACACAGACATATTTCTTTTATATTGATAAAATATATTTAAAACATCTTTTAGGAGACTTTGAATTTCTTCCACTTTCGGTTTCTGTCAGCTGTTCATGCAAATCAAGATTTTGTGTTTCGATAATATCAGGTAAGTAGGCGTATCACAATGAGCTACAGTGTATGAACCTATGTACATGTATTTTCCAAGCAGTTATAGTTAGGCATGTAAATGAGAATTATAGTTTACTGTGTACTGTCAACCTGAGTCTTTGATTACATCTAAAAATTAATGAATAAAATACTCCTCTATCTTACGAAGTGTTTCATCAGGATAATAAGCCCTTACATATGAACATCAATAAAGACAAAATACAAAGTAATGCCTAACCAATACCGCAAAAATTACAAAAATGCTTCAGTCGTTAATTCTCATAAATATTGAATAACAAAATTCAAAAGAAATTTATTTCAACTAGGGATTCGAACCGGTCCGTAATGCTATTATCGCTGTTTAACCCGACACGGTACCACTAGACTACGCTAGTTCACATGACACAGTCGCATGGCGAGTAGCTTGTATCACATCATCTACTGCTTTGTCTACTGGATATAGAAAATGAGTAATTTGTAATCTCACCTTTTTTTCTTGCAGGATTGTATGACAAGCTCGGATTTGCATCAAAAGGCCTTACAACGGATATGTAGGAGATGTGGCAATGTCAATCCTCCAAATAAATTGCGATCTATTTCCGATAACATTCGGGATAATTATTACCAGTATTGGGGAGAAGATTTGCGACTGGATAATCCAAACTTCATGCCATCTGTGATTTGCAATACTTGTCGCACTTACTTGGAATTGCTCAAAACTGGAAAGACAGTTTCGGAACTTCTCCAGCGTCTTTTGACAAACAACCAAATTTGAGAGGCAGAGTACCTTGCATTGCAGAAGCACCTTGTATTCTTTGTCAAAAGACGGAAATATTTTCAAATGAAAGTATACTTAGTCGCCAAAAAAATCTAGAGCTAGATCAGTTGGACGCAAGCCTTTACACAGTGTTGAACCAACTTTGGATGTTAACTGTGGTATTTGCTTCAAACCATTATCTATCACAGAAAGAGAATCTCCAGCCCGCCACAAATGTGCATCCGTCAAAAACAAAGTAGTACATCATGAAATGAATGCTATTAATAGATCCAACATTACTGAATCGGATGTTTTGAGTGCGACTATGAGCATGCATGATGATGAAAATCAGCCAACCTCTTCTGGTGTTTTTGGTCAGTCTTCCTAACGTTACTGGAATTGGTGGAGCCCCTAAGAAGGTACTGATAACTTCTTCTAAACAAGTTTCACTGGAAACACGATCTCTCCCTTTGCGAAGTTTGATTGGTTTGAAGACCATTTCATCTACCATATCAAATAATTCACTAAAACAGTTGAATAAATGCACCGGTGGCTCCAAACTTACCGGTATTCGATTTCCTAACATCAAGAAGATGTATTCCGATCGAGATGCTGCAATTGGACGGTTTTTCGCTTCCGAAACCTTATACCTGGAGGTGTCGAAGGAACTGGTTGCGAAGCAGGTGATCATTTGTACCGATATTGCTAAACTGATCCCAGTGAAAAAGTCGAAGTCGGCCAGACTTTGGCACCGAATTCCTGCCGACTTTGGCAGTGGGAAAGAGAGCGGAAGTCCAGCCAAAGTTGGCATGCCGACTTCCAGCCAAAAAAATACCGCCAACATACTACTTGATTCTGTTTTATCAAGTAGTATGTTGACGGTTATCATTATTCAATCTCGGGATATAAAAACACCTTTTTTAACACGATCTAAATATTATATTATAATGCCCACAAATCAGGATACTCATCATCTGGTAATTCTGACAAGAAGCGACTGTTTTTCCTCGCACAGAGCCATATTCTTTGTCTTTTGATCCGCATAGGAAGAGGTAGCTGGATCAAGTGTCCTTCGTCATCTCGTGTGAATTTTCCAGGGAATCCACATCTTCCACAATCCTGTAAAAAATTATGACATAATGAAATATAACATATACCTACGGCACAGAAATTGTGGGTACCTATCAGATATAGAATTTGATGACTGGAGAAAAATAGACATACATGTAGATGTTTAAACCAAAGTTTCATGTCTTTCTCTGTAGATTTGTGTACTACAATCTGTATGCCACGTAGTGTAGACGCAACGAAAAATCTATCTATTGAAATAGTCGTAGCAGATAATTGAAGAAAAATTGATGTTTTAAATGATAAAAAACATCATTTCTGTGTACAAGCAATATTTACGAATATTATTGTAACAATCAGTAAAAATTCATCAATTGACAAATATAGCAAGTTAAATAAATATACAAATACTTCTTTGTCACCGCCCATAATCATAACAAAATTATCAGTGCTGCTCTAGTTTTAAATAACAAATCATATTTTCATGAATGCAAGTTGCTAAGTATTCAGGATCTTTTGTCGTCTACTATTGCATAACTCGGTGCAATACATTTTTTGACAACAAATAGAGCTTATAAGATTGTGATATATTTCGCGTTTCTTTCTGAGTCACACACATCGTGACAACAATGTAATGATGCCTGCCAACATGCTTTGGCCAATCCTATTGATATGTCAGTTACATGAAAACGATGTCAATAACCACCAGACTTCAGGCCACATGGGAAAGGCTGTCTTTTTTATCACGACACACTCAACTATGAAAAATTGAAGAGAACTTGAATTTTCAATTATTTTAAAAATGATCAATTGAGAATTTTGAATAGAGCTTGAAGTTTGAACTGATAATCAATTAATCATAACAACAGGTCCATAGATCTATACATATTTTTTTAAATTGCGACTTTGTGGTTCACAATTCAAGTAAATTTTGATCATTCACAATACATTTGTTGTTTTACAATTAATTATAATGATACAATGATTAATAATTAATATGAGTTTATAATAAGACAATATATATAAAAACATGTAATAATTAATTGATGTATAATATAGGCCTAATGAAAATAATATGAAAAAGTCAAATACGCCTTAGCTTATGTATTAGCCTACACATTGATTGTCAAAAATTCTTCAATATGATTTCTCGGCATGCCTATGTTCACTAACTTTCCATGCAGTAAATTCATTGCCTGGAGGCTGGTTAATAACGCTAACGGAGGCTTATCATACAAAAAGGTGTGATATTTGACTAATCGACCTTTAAGTCATCAAGGAAAGGCAAATGATCAATATTGAATGTTAGTCCGGGTGCTACTGACACTTTCTTCCTAAATTCGCGCACAAAGAGCTTAATAGCATGGATTTGTAAATCTTGATCTTGACATGTAATATATTTGATCACATGTCAATCATGTGGGGTCCAGTATGTTGGACAGACAAAACAGCCATTACATTGTAGACTTAATGGGCATCGGCAGTCTGTTCAAAAGAATCATCTCAATACGTATTTAAGTAATCATTTTAATAGTTCTAATCACAGTTGGGATGATGTAAGTATACAAATTATTGACTTTGTCGATGTTCGTAATAAATCTGATACAGAAATTGCCTTCGAGCTTAACAGTAAGGAAGATTTTCATATAAGAACGCTGAACACCTTGCATCCTTTGGGTTTGAATGACAGAGTGTTAGGCGGAGGTTGCGCCTCTCAGAACACTGCAAATTCATTTCCATTCTTTAGTTCTCCTATTAGCAGACGTAAGAGAAGCCATGGCCTTAGGAAGTCGGGTAGAAAGAAATATCCTCCATCTAATAGTTGTGAGGATATTCTCAAGGAGCTTCAAGAGTTGATGAAGAGCAACAAAATAAGACATTTCTATAATTGCTTGAAATCGATTAGTGATAGCATGCTTAAAATTATGTATTCTAGGCTTCTTGATCAGTCGAATGACCTATCTTTCGTTTTGACAACATATGTTCATAGTAAATTATATAGAAACAAGAGGGATAGCTTTACCGAAGACAAAACGCATATAGTGATTCCTTTCAAGTCACATTTAGTTGACAAACTTCATTTACCTTCTGTATTTAATGATAAAAGTGTCTGTGCTTTAGTTCCAGAAAAAGCGAAACATCTATATCCTCCCAAAGTGTACCATAAGCTTAATAACCCTATTTGTTTGAAATTCTTCAATTATAATAAGTTTCTTAATAGCCTGACAATTCAGGAAGTTGTTGGCATTTTACAGAGCGATTGCAGCTGTGACTCGATGACCAGTTTTGTTTATGAGCCTTATGGGCATGTTTTTACCGGTAATTTAGATATAATAAATGATCCAGGTCTCAGAGCTATATTCGCGTATGGCACTAAACACAGATTGTCTAGGTCAATATCATGGAAATCCATTCAAAAAGAGATCAGCGATTCCATAGATAATCATATATCTCGTGTGTCCAGTCGCCTTCACTTAAAAGTTGATGACTTCTCTATTTGGAAAAACAGGGTCATGATGTTAGTAAAGCACCGCATCTTTCGTTGTAAGAAGTTGGGTGGGAAAGATAATGGCAGCAGCGTTTGTGTTGATAAGGAGTTGCAAGATCTCCATAAAAACTTGATAGTCGTTCCTGTCGATAAAGCATCCAACAACTTTAGTTTCATATGTAAAAAGTTCTATCTCAAAATCCTGATGGACGAGCTTGGTTTTGACATAGATTCTTCCACTGCAGTAGGCAATGCAACTTATAAACCTGAGCTTATTTCTGATAAGGAAATCCTTACTAAACACGTTAAAGATATGAAATCAAACTTTAATATTAATGTTAGTGACAAGGACCTTAAACTACCAAAACTTTTCTGGATTCCAAAATTGCATAAAAATCCTTATAAGTTTAGATTCATTGCCGGAGCCAGAAATTGTACAACTAAAAAGTTATCGGTGAATATCAACAAAGGTCTGAAAGTGATAAGAGAAAATTTCCATAGATACTGTGAGTCAATCAGGAGTAATACTGGTTATTCTTATTTTTGGAGTGTAGCCTCGACTCAAGATTTTTTTGAGGAATATTTCTAACGTGAACGTCCACTCTATGCAAGTTTTTGACTTCTCTACTCTTTATACAAACTTAGATCAAGGTGCTATCAAGAATAATATTTTTTCCATCCTTGATCTCACATTCAATTCCACTAATCGTAGATACTTGTGTGTAGGATATGAGAAGTCGTTTTTCTCCAAAATCAAATATAAGGGGTATTCTTGTTATGACGTGGACTCTTTTAAGAAGGCTATTGATTTTATAGTGTCTGAAGTCTACATTTCTTTTTCCGGTTACGTGTTCAGACAAATTCGAGGAGTACCAATGGGAGGGAATTGCAGTCCTTTACTTGCCGACTTGTTTCTGTTAAATTGCGAATTTGCTTTTATGAAACAATTGGTTAAAAATAAAAAGTTTGGACTAGCTAAATTATTGTCAAACACTTCGAGATATATAGACGATATATGCGTAATAAATTACAAGCATTTCAATACCTTAATTCCGAAAATTTACCCAATGGAGCTTCTTGCAGATAGAAACGGAGTCAATGACAAAGCCGTTGTTTACCTCGATGTGAGACTCCAATCTAGTAGTGACGGTCTTCGAACCTCAATATATCATAAAGTGGAAGATTTTGATTTCCCTGTTGTTCTGTTGACATTTCCAGACAGTGCAATACCTTATAACATGGGAATTAATGTATTTGCCGGCCAGGTTTTACGTTATTGTCGCATCTGTTCACATCTTGAAGATCTAATTAAACGAATTAATATGACACTTTTTGTGATGAGCAGCAGAGGATATTGTAAGTCTAAAATGAAGGCATGTACTGAGAAAATCCTAACCGGTCATAACAATTTTCTAGCCAAGTTTGGATATTTCTCAGCCAGGCAGCTGACATCGCAGTGCGCATTTTAAACAATATAATTAACACTGTTTTCTTAACATTTTTATTTTTTTTATTGGTTATACCATTTCAGTATTTCACACATATATTTTAGTTTGTTTTGGATGTATCCGTCTTTTGCGGTTGTTTTGTTTTTGTTTTTACTATTACTATCAGTATTACTTATTATTACACATATCATTACTGTATTGATTTTAGAATGCCAGCCGCATATAAGTTTATGCGGGGCCCCGCCCGCCTGGGCTTGAGCGTTCAGGTAGAGGGGCCGAAACGCAACCAGGCGGGTACCTGCTGACGACTGGCTATTGTTTTATTTGTTTTAACGTTTTTTTTTGTTTTCGTTTTTTTTTTTTATCGCTAACTACCCTAGTGTGATGAATGGACTGTGTCGGTTACTGGTATCCATGGGGTTGACATGGTGATTACTAAGTGTCTATTTATATATAAGTTCCTAATCAATCGAGCCTGAAACTTTGACCAAGGGGATCACTTGTTAAGCGGCCTTGTACGATCTCGTACACTTAAGGGTGAAGTCCAGCCCGTATAGCGCTATGTTATGGACCCCCGGGTAGGTCCGCCCGGCACGTAATCAGATCCGTCAAGTCTTTGTGCTTAAAGACCTTCATGCATTCATGCATTTGTCGAGGATCACAAGTCAGAGGACCATTAGGGGTAAGGTCCAGCCCCGCTTTAGAAGCGCTGAGTGAAAAATGGACTAGTGGGAAGGTCCTCCACACCGATCTCGTCAAGTTTGGCTCTAAAATGTAGCCCTAGGATAGTCAAAAGTTTGACGCGCCTTGAACATTTAATGTCTGCCGGTGGGAACGCACCACCTGTCCTCTTATGGACAAACCTTAAGTCTTATTAACTATAAGTTTATTAAAATTATGAAACATGTAGACGTCGTTATGGGAATGTCCCAGCTTCAATTGAAACGCTGAATACAAAAATCAAATTCTTGAGTGTCACAGCCAGTCGCTTTTGATTAAAG
Organism: Prostheceraeus crozeri; assembly: GCA_907163375.1. NCBI lineage: Eukaryota > Metazoa > Platyhelminthes > Polycladida > Euryleptidae > Prostheceraeus > Prostheceraeus crozeri. Next base: position 156,075 of record CAJQUW010007983.1, on the reverse strand, counting down.
GCAAGGTTAAAGGATTCCCATTGGAATCTAATTCTAAAATTCAAGAAATATCTATGGATTGTGAAATACCTGGCCATTTTCGTACATTTTCTTTTGCAGAAAAGAAACTATTTATCAAAATGTCATGAAATCTGAAACATGATTGAGTTCAGAACATCAACTTCGATATAAAAGTTGAAGTGAATCACATGATTCAGCATTTTATGTCTGAGATACTCTACAAAATGAGTAAATTTCATGCTTTGATTTAATTTTGGTAATTTTACTCATTTTGTAGAGTATCTCAGACATAAAATGCTGAATCATGTGACTCACTTCAACTTTTATATCGAAGTTGATGTTCTGAACTCAATCATGTTTCAGATTTCATGACATTCTGATAAATAGTTTCTTTTCTGCAAAAGAAAATGTACGAAAATTGCCAGGTATTTCACAAACCATAGATATTTCTTGAATTTTAGAATTGGATTCCAATAGGAATCCTTCAACATTGCCTTTAATCAAAAGCGACTGGCTGTGACACTCAAGAATTTGATTTTTGTATTCAGCGTTTCAAGATCTACAACTTAGTTATTATTGTTCCGTTCTTCCAAAAATATATGCATGCAAATCTCTATGAAATTCTGCTCAATGCCTTACGTCACAGAAGATAATTTCATGTGCATTCTTTTAAAACTGCATTATTATGTTTCTCTATGATCTTGCTATCAATCATTCATTCGCAACAGATTGAGCTATAGCGCTTCAGAGAATCTCGCTTCATTCTATCATTATATTTATCAAATTGCAATTTTAAAGACAATGCCATCAGTGGTTTAGATATAAAGCACACATGCTAAAATGAATCAGTTATCAAAAAGAAATTTTGTCCAATAGAATTAAGCTAAGAAGTCACAAACGCAAAAACAATTATACAGACGCAATCTACTATTTAACAATTAAGACCTGTCAGTAGCGGCAGTGAGTACAGATTAATGACCACAGACCGAAGGAATAACATTCGCATCGCAGAATCTCTACTCATTGCCGCTGCTGACAGGTCTTACTTGTTGAATAGTAACACAATGTCAGTATCATTGTTTTTGCGTTTGTAACTTCTTCGCTTTCTATTGGGCAAAATTTCTTTTTGAAAAATGATTGATTTTGACATGTGGGCTTTTATACTAAAACCACTGATGAAGAAGACATTGTCATTGAAATTGAAATTTGATAAATAAAATGATATAATGAAGCGACGTTCTCATAACCATTCATTATTTTTTAATAAACATTTTTAGAAAACTGAGTGAGTGATGCTATCCACTTGAATAATAATAAATGAAAACTATCCGCGTTTATTGGCCACGCTTGCTCTATTCAAGCATCAAGGAATGACAAATACAAATTGCATCTTTTACAGAAAGACGCATGCCTCAATAGAGAGAGCAAAACGGTGTCAAGGTACTTAGATAGCTTTCATTATTACGCTTAAGTTGACAGACCATCGTTAGATACGTACTGGGAAATGCTTCATTACATCTAGATTCTACTTTTCTATGCGAGTGAGTATTGTTTGTCGCAATGAAATTGATTTCATAAATTTTTTTGAACGCAGCTGTTTTTAAAAAATTATATAATTTATTGAAAGTATTTATTGTCTATGTCTCAGCCGCACATTGTCATCTTTTGCATAGCAATTTGATATATCGTTTATTTAACTTCATTGTTGCTAATCTGAAATACAATATTAAAACTGAATAATTAATTAATTGTTATTATTGCTAGTTTCCCTTTCATCAAAGCAGAGGCCCAAACAATTCGCAGATGCATAATTACAGAGAGGACATACCGAAGCTAGGATATACTACTCCATGCGGCACACAGCTGCACGATTCGTATACGATTCAAACTTTTTGCGAGTCAGAGTGTCACACACCAAAAGCAGTATCACACGTTGGTCCGCGTGAATTGAACATGAGCAAATAAGAGGGAGAGAACAAATACAGATGAGCAAGTATGTGATGCGAGGGGCAAGGCCAAACACACGGGAAATCTTGGCAAACAGACACAAAATACAGATTGCGCTCGCTCCGCAAAGGAGGTCATAGACAGCAACAGACATTACGTAATACTAATTGACTATACACTCAGACAACGAAAACAAGGCAAGGAAGAAATATAGGTAGACAACTAAATGAAGGAGGGTAAAAAAAAGACAAATGTTAAACATGTACATGAGAAATAAACTATGCAAACGGCAAACACAATAATACGGAAAATTAGATATTGTAGTTTCGAATGTTTCAAACAAGAATCATAAAATGATATAATTACTCAGTTTTAAGATAATGTCATCGTCAATGACAGCTAGGAATAGAAATTTTCTAGAGCTAGTCTTTACATCCAACCTTAAGAAGCACAGCTTCCCATTTGCACCATGCGAGAACGGAGTACATTCAAAAGATCACAAAATCATACATATCCAAGGGAAGCTATGTAATTATTAAATATCTCTATTAAATTATCCAAATTTTCGTCGATAAACTGACAACCTGCTGAAAGGAGCAGTGTCGAACATCTCGCGATTTTATCAAATACGCAGACATTCAGGGCAATGATTTTATTGAATGTTGATCAAGTACGGAGTTTCATGATTTTACTGTACATGCACTACATATTTCACATGTAAATATTTTCTATTTTTAAATTGCACTGTTCCGTCCAACACTTTGGTTTCGTCATATCGAATAAAATACGAAGTTCACAAAGATTCAGACAGAATCCATGCATGAGAATTTAAATATGGAAGTTTTGTTTTTTTGAATATCCATTAACCGCATCGCACTCTATTAACTTGCATATTACCCAATCGCACCAATACAATCATCAATATAATTTCTTGAAATTTAAAATCAATAACTTCTCATGATTTGTCTTTTCATTTAAATTAGGCTATTATGTTTTAATATTTAACGAATAGGACTATTTGAAAGCTGTCAAGATATAAGCAGACTCATTGACAGCTGGCGCACGATAGATGAATAGATATTTCATTTCAAAACTATTTGGTAAGCTTCAGCATCTATATATAATAATGCCGAGCAGAGATTGAGTCATATGCAATTAGTTTTGACAAGATGACGGACCCAGGTGCAAGCGATTTTTCTTTTTTTGCAAAGTGATGTCATGATGGCATGTAAATGCCATCTTGCATAATAAAGAGAAAGATCACTTACACCTGGGTAATTCTGCTTATTCAAAACTATATATAAAAATAATTTCGTGAAATATAACTTATGCAGTTGATCATTTATTTTCAGCAACCCCTACATGTGCAGAAAATAATTTTCTCTACTACTAGGCCTAAAATGAAAAGAAATTAGACATCTCACCTGTAAGCTCGCAATTGATGACATCAATCGTTGGAACACATTTTGAGATCATATGCATCAGGGTCCAGACTACGTGAGAATGCCGATCATGAGATGATTTTCAAAGATCTGTTTTTGTCAGCGAACAATGTCGGAGATAAAGTCGCTAAATATGAAGAGTGAATCAAATCACTAAATGTTTTGTAAGATGACAAAGGCAGAAGTTCAATCACGCCAACTGCCTATGTCCGCAACTTGAAAAGATCCATAAATGACTTCTGCGAATTGATTGTGAAGGTCGAACAGCGTTACGTGTAGCAGATTTGAATTTCCTCTGAATGTCCAAAGAAGCAAATGGTGATCGAGGCATCGTTTTAAAAAGTTGGGTAGTACTTTTGATCGTAGACAGTAAACTGTTTCACAGGACACGAATCTAAGACCGATGCGCTGCGCAAGTAGAATATGAATGACTCCATGACCTCTGCATCCTTTCTCGCTGTCATGTGATGATTGAGACACGTCGATTGAAGGTCGCTAAATATCAGTAGCCCAGTAGGCGGGAACACGGAAATATTTTGTGCGCGCGATTCTCCTTTACTCGCGCAGCACAATGTAACATGAAATGATGTCCGCGAGCGATATCTTTTCTCCCTGTCATTGTCATGTGAATGAGGCGCATCGATTGAAGGTCGCTAAATAGCCCGGGTGGGCGTATGGAAATAATTTGCGCGCGCAGTTCTCCTTCAGTAATGAAATGTGAGGTTTGCGTCGGAAGACATACATAAAAAGGATCAACTGGAGTACATTCTTCTGATATTGAACTATTGCAATTGCAATAAATGCAAAAAAGTGCAGACGCAAAATTTTGATTTCATAATAGTATATCATGTCATGCGAAATAATTATGATTTCATGAATCAAATTTTTAAGAAATTTATGGGGAGAAATTTTTGATGCATTTTTACGCAGGATGTGCATAAAGATCAATTTGCTTTCGAAGATGAGCATTAGTAGAGTTTACAAAAACTATTTAGGAAATAGACAGCAAGAAGTGAGTGAAGGAGAGAGAAAGAGAGAAGATGAACGACAGAAGAGATATGACGAAGAGAGGGAGAGAACAAGAAGATGAAGAAGAGAAGTGAGCTGAGGAGAGACAAGAAATGGAAGAGGAAGATAAGTGAGTAGAAAGAGAAGAAAAAGGAGATGGCTGATGTGAGAGCAAGGACGGAAAGGAATTAAGAGAAGCGAGGAAGGAAAGAAGAGAGAGTAAGGGAGAGAACGAGGTAGAAAAGAAATCAAAATGAAAGTTCAAAATTTGTCTTTACATAGTCATTCATGACAATTCTCTGCATAGAAATAGTCCTTTATATAATCCTTACTTATCCTAGTACTTGTATTGTTCCTATACTTGCCTTCTGATCTAAATGGACAACTTGTAACTTGATGGAAGGCCTACTTGATTTCGATAGTACGACCACAATTTTCAAAATAATGCAAAAAAATTTAGTTCACCGCAATGTCAGGATTAGCCTGCATTTTCCATTATAAAGTGTAATCACTAGACAAAATGACTTGCTAAGTCTTACTAAGTCTGATCAGATTCTTGCAAAGTCTGATAAGAACTTATTATATTTAAGATCTTGCATTTCCTGACCAGAAAGTACCAGACTTACTAAGTCTTATATTATGCAAAACAAGATCTTTTCAGATCTTACCAGCTGATAATTGAAATTAAGAAAAGTGAACTGAAATTTAAAACTTGCAGTCCGATTACAGTACGAAGATCAGACGATATCAATCGTTTTAGTTCTTAGATGATCTTGCTGGAACATCAGTGCACTAGATATATGTAGAGAAACGCAAAATATGACTTTTTTCTTCTCAAAAGATTTTTAAAAATCACAAATAAGATCTTATCAGATCTGATCAGATTTGCTAATAAGACTTAGCACGACTGGTACTTTCTGGTCAGAACTTGTAAGATTTCCTTAATAAGATTAAGTAAGTCATTTCGTCTAGTGATATGCTACATCACATGATCCGAAGGCGGAGCAGCGAATAGAACTGAGGTATACGTGGTCAGAGACTGACAAGCGGCTGTAAAAAGTTTATCAGTGTATGAGCATTATTAGAACGAATAACACCGAAAAAAAGTCAAGAACACCACTTTCCTGTATAAGATCCAGTCTCTTTTTGTTTCTTTTCCAGCCTGCATAATGAAACAATGCAATGTTTTTGTTGATAACTCTCCGACCATTTACGTTTTCTGTGCCTTGCGCGCACACGCTCGTAGACGATGCTCACAATTGCGGAGGCCATAATAGAAGTGCATCTATATAGTCCTACATGTTTGTTTTTTGACTTCGATAGCGATTATAGCGAATTATAAGGAAACATTTGTCCTTGATAGCAAGTGAATTGAGAAAAATCTTTTCAAGAAATCGGTCTTCGCTTGCAACACTCGGTTGTTTTTGCTTCTTGCATTAGTGGTCCTCATTAGTAGTCCTCAGGCTTTTTGCCTTACTTTTGAAATTCGAAAGCGATTATGACGAATTGTTAGGAAGCATCGGTAACACAAAATCAATATGATCAATATCAATAGTAATGAATATTATCCATAAATGTTGGTCTACAAATTATTGTTAAGTATGAATTAAAGAGATCCTAATAACGCAATAAATATTAGGCCCAATTAGGGCCTACTGATATCGATAGCACTTAATAATGAAGTAGGCCCAACTGGTACCCGAAGAGGCCAAATGATGCATTTGTTAAAAATAGTACCGGAACTCCGGTAGGCTTAGGTGATATGCAAATAATTTATTCTGAAAGTTTAATCAATGCATCACATAATCGTAATTATTGAAAACTCCAATTGCGGTGAAAGAATGCATTACTTGCATGATCAAATACGCTTATTGTCATACATGTTTCAATACGTGAAACGTACCATCGTCAGTGAACAGCAACAGTGATACATGCGCAAAGACTTAAATACATCCAAGAGTTCATTCAAAATGAGCGCTAACTTAGCGCTCATTTTGAATGAACTCTTGGATGTATTTAAGTCTTTGCGCATGTATCACTGTTGCTGTTCACTGACGATGGTACGTTTCACGTATTGAAACATGTATGACAATAAACGTATTTGATCATGCAATCTCTACGGCATCTTTCAATGCATTACTTCTCCACCATATTTGCATATATACAATGGAAACAATTCATAAAGAGGTAAAAATATATAATACCAAACCAACGACAACACAGAAGTAAGCAGAACTATTAATTGTGTTGCCAAACTCTGAGGGAAGTGGGACCAATTTCGGTTGCCAACTTATGCGCTAGCTTGGCATGCCAACTTTTGCCAACATAATAAAAATCTGTACACTGATAAAAGATCAATCACAAACTGTCTAGATTCAACTGTGAGCATCATTTACTTTGTTTTATCATGATTTCTTTACTCAAAAGTACTAGATTTCGAAATTAAAAAGTTATGCCGACTTATGCCAACCGGCGGAAGTCAGACCGACTTCTGGCCGACTTTGGCTTTCACACTGGGATACTGAATTGGACCTCCTCAACTGATGAAGAAGAAAATGGAATTTCCCTGAAGATCAGTGTGGACCAAGGTCAAGGGTTTCTGAAAATTGGAGCTCAAGTTATTGACAAGCCGGATTATTCTAACTCAGTTTCTGACTTTCTGTTATTGTGTGTGGCTGAGGTGTCAGAATCCAGACATAATTTGTTATCGTTGTTGTCTTTGCCACCTTTTGTGAAACTGTTCGAAAACACAAGGTTCACTATATTACTGAGCGTTGATTTGAAATGTCTCCAGCTTCTCTCTGGCATCTCAACCGGAAATGCCAAATATTCTTGTGTGTTTTGTGACTGGAGGAGTGGCGAGGGATTCTCTGAAAGAGAATTAACCCTGCGCACTGGACGTGACCACCAAGAACAGCTCCAACGCTTCAAGACCGAATTTTCTGGCAATTTGCTCCGAGCCTCAGAATGTTTCAATTGCATCGATGAATCGTATTTTGAGGATCAAGCACCGAATATTTACAAATGTGCATTCCTAATTCTTCATGTCACATTGGGAATCGTCCAGAATCTTTTTGAAAAGATGACTGCATCTTTGTCCGAAGAGGAAGAACAGGAAGTTGAACTCATCCTGAAACAAATCGATGCAGTGCGATCACCGTATCACGGAATCGCATTCGAAGGCAGGGGCGCACACGCTATTTTGGATAATTTGGAAAAGTTTCCTGTGTGTGTCACTCGTACCTCTGCTTACAATGCGTTGAAAAGTTACTCTAGATTTCTGTTGTTGTGTGGCGGAATTCGTCGCCAAGAAGGATGGCAGGATGCAGCAGTTGATTTTCAAATTGCATTTCAGCAGTCCGGTTTGAAGCCATTCTTGAAAGTTCACATGATTTCCCATATCCAGGAATACTTGGCCATTATCGATAGCTTTTGCACATTCGAAAACCCCGGTTTAGCTTGGACATGCGAGCAAGCTATTGAATCCTCTCATCACCACTTCAAAGAGGTATTGGATAGATTCAAAAGCTCCCCAAAATCGAAAAACCCCTTACTCTTGGCGGTTATCGATTTCAGTTACGTTCGATATTTTACCTGCTTTTCGGACTAAGTGAAAGTAGAGCACTACTCCCCGATGAACTGTTTTGTATACAATTACGTGTATAAAGTATTGATATTTTTGTGTTATTGTTCACACCCACATGCTTTTTATCGATTTGTTATAATACTCGATATTGTACCACAGTAACGGTATTGTACTATATGGACTAACTCATACGTTCGTGCAAACGAAATCCATAGAGTAAATTGCAAAAGTATAATGATTATCATGAAATATATACTCAGAAAAATTCAATCGTTTTCTTATTCATATCACTAAAATACCTGTCACTTATCATCAAATATCTCAGGAAGTACTGGTAGGATTTTGCTAAAAATTGAAAGAGGCATAATTCATACATACAATAGAAATTTATGAGATTTCTATGGTTGGTATATTTTTAAGGGGGTATACTAAATGCTCGAAATATACTACTGATACAAATATTTTTTACGAAAAAAGTATGATTTCACAAAAATTACTCGTACAAATCGCTTGAAAGTGAATATATATTTTATTTGAGTCATTGTCGACATATATGCACATGATATCAAATCGGGTATATTTTTTTTAACTTGGTATTCCAGCCTATATACTACTTATATGCAAAAAATCAAAAATGTTATGTATATTACCTATTTGCGATTGATCTACTCGTACGATTTTCTTCAAAATTGTTTATAGAGCACTATTTTATATCTAGATAAAAGGGTGCAAGACTGGAGGTTGGTATATTTTTTATCTTATACAACCAATAAATCACTTATAAGTAGTATGAAAAAAAGTAGTTTTTTGCGATTTTCTCAAAAACTGCTCTTATGATTTTTTAAAAAATTTAGCTAATTACTAGCCGTAATATGCTTAGTCATCCTGCCAAGTCTCAAGTCTTGTATATTTTTTTCGATTATTTTTCATTTTACCCACCTGTGCGGTACGAGCTCGTGTACCCGAAGTAGGTTCCAAAAAGAATCCGCCCTGCTGCTTGATTTACGGGCTTTCATTCAATCTCCAGTGCTCTGTATTTTAGCGGGAGATTAAATGAAAGCCCGTTTTTACAAGCAACAGGGCGGATCCTACTTAAGGAGAAAAGTCAAACATGTCAAATAATAGATTTATTCTTCATGAAATTATAGCCACGTACCACAGTAACACTGCCTGGGATAAATAATAACAGTAGAAAATAAATAACAGTACCTGGAAAGTTTGACAGCAGTTCGGTAACACTTAACCAGTCCTTGTGTAGTAATTGCCTTCACACTTGCAAACAGTTCCACGCAGAATCCATGTATAGGCCTACTTGGTTTGATATCCCAATCTTATCCGGAAATGTGAGAATTATTGTCTCTGAAAAAAGAAATATTTTTCATTGACATTTCACGCAGGATTCATACAATCGTAGAAAGCAAGGATATGTATAGGATGCATCCATGCAAGAATTACATGATGTATTATGTATAAAAGCACAAATGAAACAAAATTTGTAAATTAAATTAGGCAATTGTAAATTTACTATGCTAACATCAATTATAAATAGCATGCAAAATTATGATGAGAGTAACATTCAAGTCAATGTATGAATTAAACAGAGCTTCTGTAGACCTAAAATAACAAGCAATGTGTCAATCATGTCGCAAAGCATCTGCAAGCATACTTTAGGCCTAGATAGATTTTATTACGTTTGTTTAAATTTTAGCATCTAACATTATAGGAGAGATTAATACTTATGTCTTTATATGCGCCTCTTACCTCAATTCATTAGTTCTTACATGAGACAGTTTCAAAATGAAGTTTTAACCTAAATCACACTTGTCTACAGTTTGCTTTCCAATGAACTTGGTTTCTGTTTTCTGAACGAACTGTAGACAAGTGTGATTTAGGTTAAAACTTCATTTTGAAACTATACTCACTGACATGAATAATGAAACCAACTATCATTGACTTGAATGGAAGTTTGTTTCATTTTTTTCTATGGTTTGAGATGATATCTCGCTTTCTATGTATCACCATTGAACTCCATATGATAAGGGAAATGATATAGGACCATCAAATTTCAAAATTTGATATTGATCACAGTAACAGCTAGATGTTGAACAGAATCACCGCCTACTGCTGACCAGATTTGACTTATGAAATGGCGCACGATAACTTTACCAGAGGAATGGCAATTGGGATGATGCGTTGTGGGCAAAGTTCTACAACTGTTGCGAAAGAATTGAAAATTTCAAGGGTCGTTGTATGGAGGTGGTAGTGTCGTTGGAAAGCAGAAGGAAATGTGGAAAAGAAGAAAGGATTAGGAAGACCAAGGGTATCATCCAAGCGGAGAGATGCACGCTTAGTTTTAGCTGCTAAAAGAAACAGATTTGTGTCCGTCCCGAAGCTAATTGTGTACTGGAAGGTTGCTGGGAACGTTGCCTGTAGCGTTCGAACTGCATATCGAAGATTGCGAGAAACTGGTATACAGTCTCGACGACCCGCTGTGAGAATTCCGCTGAGCCTGGAACATCGAAGGAGACGAGTGACGTGGTGTCAAGGTCATCAGTCGTGGAGTGACAGTCAGTGGGAACGTGTGCTCTGGACTGATGAATCGAGTTTTACTCTCGATTTCAACGATGGTCGGATCCACATTCATCGCTTGCCAAGTGAACGATTTGCTCCATGTTGCGTCAAAGAACACGACCGGTACGGCGGCGGTAGTGTCATGGTTTGGGCCGGTATCTGGCACAATGGAAAAACACCAGCAATCGTAGTGAAAGGAACATTGACAGGACAGCGATATGCCGACGAGATCGTGACACCGGTCGTGGTTCCAGCAGTGACATCGAATCAATTGATTTTTCAGGATGACAACGCAAGGCCCTATCGCGCTTCAGTGGTCTCTAACAGGATAGCAAGCAGTGGAATCCCAACCTTGGAATGGCCCTCACGTTCTCCCGACCTCTCCCCCATCGAGCACTGCTGGGATGAACTTGGTCGCAGAGTGAGGGAGAGGTACAACCACCCTCCAGTGTCTTTGAAGATGTTGGCCGACAGACTGATCGAGCAGTGGAACCTCTTAGACCTGGCATTCATCCAGCGACTGTTTTCATCCATGCCCTCAAGCATCGATGCCTGTTTGGATGCTCGCGGTGGTCACACCCGTTTCTAACTTAAGTTGATAAAATCATGAGTATCAAATTAAATGTTTTTGAGTAAAGCATTCGAGTTCTCCTTTTACAAACAACAAACAAACGTACAGTACAACCAAGTTTAAGTCATAAGTATTCATATCAGGACTTGTTTCATTCTTTTTGTCACTGAGTATATAAGTACCAAAAGTATGCGTGCAGATGCTTTGCGAACCAACGCTTGATCATTGATGATGTCGCTGATGAAGTACAATTGTATAAACTAACCAGTTAGCAGCAGCAGAAGAAGCAACATCCCTGTGACGCCTGCATAATACCTTTACATTAAGCTTGTTTCAATCGGGTCATTAACACATTTCAAGAACTTAATACAAGCCATGATAAAAGCGAAATTAATGTGAAAAGCACTGCATAATACGGGAGCTCTACTAAATACGGGAGGTTTGCACCGTACAGCTTTGCTGATGTAGGTCTCACTAAACTGCATACCACTAAAACAGCAGTTGCAGTAATATATCTGCTAAACTTAACAGAAACTATTCGTAAGAACTTGAAAATGATGACGTTACAATTGGATGATTGATGACATCAATTAAAACCCGCTAATATCAGGTAAAGCGTCTCTACGGATATTTTCTGTCCGGAGTGTAAAAACAGCAGTGAAAGTAATTTTAGCTGTTAATTTTAACGGATATTTGTTGTTTACAGCGCACTTGCATTAGTCACTCGCTGTGACAAAGATAGTTTTTTAACTACAATACATCATCTCACTTGGCTCTCCTCCGAACTTCCATAGGGAATAGGAATGAGCTCACGAGGATGCTGCTGCCTTCCCTGAAAACTAGAAAAATTGATTTTGTTTACATCAGCATCAGCATCTTCTCAAAGTTTTCAGTTGGTATTCAAATAATAACAGAAAATTTTAGGTGGACGGGAATGCTTCGTGTGTACAGTAATAGCCGGGTGCCCGAACTCAATACATATATCTTCCGGCGACCACCGTTATCCCATTAAAATTCCGACCTCTGCCCGACCAATTTTTTTTGTTTTAAAATGATCTAAAAGCACTTTAGTGTCAACCTGCTATCGAAGGAAGCAGCCCTAGTGAGCACAGAATGCATCTAACGGGGGGGGGGATGATAGGACTCCTACTCCGGGAGGAAGTACATATAGCCTAGTTGTTTGAAAAAACTGTTTAGCTACAGCATAGTTCATTATAGGCTTTCCTGAACCTATATTTAGTGATCATTGCTGTATCAATTATCAATCATTTTCAATGAAAGTTTATCAAATGTCGCTTTAAGCTGGATGCATGCGGCTCGGCTCCTCCCATCTTGTTGATGTGTGCTTCACACGATTTTCTCCACTCTCTACCAGACAGCAAAATATCCCCCTATTCAAAAAATATGAGTACACTTTCGATTTTAATAAGCGTATTGGAGGAGCCATCACAGACGATTAACGTGAGGGTATGAGGTAATGTTCTCAAACAAATTAATATTACATTTTTGTCTCTGATGTGACCTTTGGCGCGTAGGTATGATCGAGGCTAGGAAGGCTTGTCTTCTCTACTAAATCACCGAGTGAAAAGAAAATCCTTTTTTCACTATCACGGTTCATTCCCTCAACTATTACAAGCTTTGTATGCACTGCTGTCTCTGTACTTTTGTTTGACGGAGAAAGTTTACAGTGACAGCTATACACGAGAATAGATAATTTGTTTGTTTTATATTTCGGTTCTAGTTACAGTCCGGAGTCCGGAGTCCTATCACTTGATAGGACTCCACGACTCCGACTCCGCACCCCGGACACGAAGGTACCACTTGATGAAACTATACAAATGATTTCCGATGTCTTCACTAAAAATCCTGACCCAAGACGACCAGACTTAACAGTTTTATCACTTCTAAGCCTACTTCTGAAAAATAATGATTTTGCATTTAATGCCCAATACTGGCTTCAATCCGCTGGAGCCAGTATGGGTGGCGCATTTTCAGGTTCTTTTCTCAACATTTTTATGAATGCTTGGGAAAACCAAGCTTGCAAGTCGTTTCACCTCAAGCCCCATATTTGGTTTCGATATATCGATGATATCTTCAGTATTTGGATATATTCTGAGGGAAATCTACAATCATTTTTCAATCACTTAAACGGTCTACACGAAGACATAAACATATCTACTAATTTTCATAGAAACAAGATAAAATTCCTTGATCTTGAATTATATCGCTTAGATGATCGAATAGGCTGCCGTCCTGCTTTCAAAGATAACGACTTTCATTTAATTTTACCTCAATCATCGAATCATCGTCAACATACGTTTCAAGGTGTTGTTTACACTCAAATTTATAGGCTTGCTACTCATTCTGTAGCAAAAGAGGATATTAACTCTACATTAAGCACTGTTTGACTCATTTTGCAAAAGCAGAAGGACACCAGATCCTTTCTACGAACAACCATAAAATCAGTCCTTAATAACACAGGCCAAAGTCTAAATAATTAATATAAAACAAAAACTAATATAAATTTAATTAGATGGACAATGCTTGGTTCCACTATTATCAACTGAAAATAATGCTCATAATTGGTAATTCAATTGTCCCTTATCACTTACGTACACACCTTCATTACTAAATCCTTGACCAGAAATTGCCGCTCCATTGTATTGTGATGTCATTATATCTGCATAATTCATTTTCATTCCATCTACAGTTGTTAATTTTCTTTATTCATCCAAATAATCGAACCATTTTCGTCATGTATGCTACGTCATTGATATTTGTAGATATTTGTATAGAACCATCGAACCATATCGGAACTTTCTAGTCATGAAATCCACTCACTATGCATGTGCCTCTCATCGTGTATCACAGTTTCACAAATAAAATTTTCGAGGACCGAGGAAGTCTCTCAAAACTCCGGAGTCTCCTCGAATTGTTTGTTTTTGATCTGGGCCACAATGCTCGAAGAACAGGGGAACAAACTTCCTCTTCGCATCTCTCTCTCTCTTCCTCTCTCTTCCTCTACCCCTTCACCCTCTCTCTCTCTCTCTCTCTCTCTCTCTCTCTCTCTCTCTCTCTCTCTCTCTCTCTCTCTCTCTCCCTCTCTCTCTCGTTCTTGAATTGTTTGGTTTTGATCCGGGCCACAGTGTTCGAAGAACAGGGGAACAAACTTCCTTTTCGCATCTCTCTCCTCTCTCTCTCTCTCTCTTCCTCTCTCTTCCTCTACCCCTTCACCCTATCTCTCTCTCTCACGTTCTTGAATTGTTTGGTTTTGATCCGGGCCACAGTGTTCGAAGAACAGGGGAACAAACTTCCTTTTCGCATCTCTCTACTCTCTCTCTCTTCCTCTACCCCTTCACCCTATCTCTCTCTCTCTCTCTCTCTCTCTCTATCTCTCGTTCTTGAATTGTTTGGTTTTGATCCGGGCCACAGTGTTCGAAGAACAGGGGAACAAGCTTCCTCTTCGCATCTCTATCTCTCTCTTCCTCTACCCCTTCACCCTATCTCTCTCTCTCTCTCTCGTTCTTGAATTGTTTGGTTTTGATCGGGGCCACAGTGTTCGAAGAACTGGGGAACAAGCTTCCTCTTCGCATCTCTATCTCTCTCTTCCTCTACCCCTTCACCCTATCTCTCTCTCTCTCTCTCGTTCTTGAATTGTTTGGTTTTGATCGGGGCCACAGTGCTCGAAGAACAGGGGAACAAACTTCATCTTCGCATCTCTCTCTCTCTCTCTTCCTCTCTCTTCCTCTACCCCTTCACCTATCTCTCTCTCTCGTTCTTGAATTGTTTGGTTTTGATCGGGGCCACAGTGCTCGAAGAACAGGGGAACAAGCTTCCTCTTCGCATCTCTCTCTCTCTCTCCCTCTCTCCCTGTCTCTCTCTCTCTCTCTTCCTCTACCCCTTCACCCTATCTCTCTCTCTCTCATCCACAGTCACACTCTTTCACGCTCACTTGATTTTAAGAATAAGAGCATTTAATTGTCTCATAAATTGATGAACGATCACAGGTATTAATGAGCACGGGTATCCTATTGATCAACGAGAGAGAAATTTGGAAATTAAGCGTTGTACTTTTCTTGGATTGAGTACAGCTCCAGTGAGAAATAATCGTCCTTGACTGAGGTTCAGTCTTCCCTCGTGAATTTCCAAAGTCGAAGATGAAAGGACTACGACATTTATTGCGGAAAATAGCACGCACTTTCAAGGAATTAAAAGTGATGGAAATTTGACGTCGATTGGAAATTGGCTTTCGTTATCCTTTCACTTTAATCATGACAGCAATAGAATCTAAGAAATCGTTTGCTTATAATGTGTTGATTTCTTGTAATTATATATCATCGCTCCTGGAGTTATTTTGGAATTCTCCATCAGATTAGTGAGATGAAAGACAAAATCACCAAACATCACATCCTCTGCAGCGCTACATAGATTTGCGAGAATCCATTGTTGAAAATCATCTTGTTGAACATCAAAATTTCAACTTCTCATCCGTTAATTGATCTACATGTAGAGCGCTACTTGCTGACAGCGATTTGGAAGAAGCACTTGCATTTGAAGAACAAGCTTTGAAGCATACATTGTGAACTTTTATTTGATATTAGATGGGTAGTGAATAGAATTGAATACAGAGGGCTACAAAATCGCCCAGTCTCGATGCAAATGAAGTTTAGCGCTGCAAACGTCCAAGCATGACTTTCTCTACATTTATAGCTTGTTTGCCTATAGTACTGAGAGTGCATGAAGCCCTCTATCTCGCAATGCCAAGAGAACATGCTAATCATAGATATCGGCAATAGATGTCACACCAATAGTCCAATGGCAACATGAACATAATATGATTCATTATTTGAAAATATGATTGATACCTCCAGAATAACGAAAATAAGGCCAAAAATTCTCGATATTGTATGTTTATTGCCGACCTTTCGAACGTTAGTCCTTTGTCAAGGCATAAGAGCAATTCACAAAAGTATGGGCATGCGCACACGAACAAAACAGGCTTACCACAAATTTTTACAATGTAGTTGACACAAAAACGATTAGAGGTCAGTCATTTCGATCTTTCTATCAAGCTTGGGTTCCAAAGATCTGATTTGACGAGATTGGGACAATGTAGTATCAAGAGGATCTCTACATTTGTCAATAATTTGTACATCAAAATAATCGATAGAACCGGTGTGACCTTGATGTTTCTGCAACAAGTGGTCAGAAAGGGCACTGACTTTGTTGCCGGTGTTAATGCTGTTACGATGCTCAGCATAACGCAAATAGAAAGGGAGGCTACTTTTGCCGATATAAAATTCTGTACATAATTTGCAGGTAAATTTATAAACGATAAAACCGTCATTGCACCTATAATTATCATTCAGTATGTTACAGAGATGACAGTTTTTATGATTCTCATTTTTACTTTTATTATTTAGAGCACTGGAGAGAGACTTATTTGTTTTACTGATCAGGTTAGCTTTTATGTATCATATTTGTCCATAATTGTGGATTTGTTTGTTAGTCCTATCACTTACAAAATCTGATGTTAAATTAGCTTTTGTGAATTGCTCTTGCGCCTTGACAAAGGACGAACGTCCGAAACGTTGGCAATAAACATACAATATCGAGAAATTTTGGCCTTATTTTCGTTATTCTGGAGGCATCAATCATATTTTCAAATAATGAATCCCAAGCACCTCCTGCTCACGGCTCTTTCGTATACATAATAAGAATATCGTGTAACTAATTATATAAGCTGATTAACAGGATCATCTCCATCCCAAATTTTGATGTCAAATGTCGCTTCAACTGTATGAATTACGAGCATATCTGTGGATTGAGCGCGAATAAGCGCGCTATAGCGATTGCGTTTCAGTCTGGAAGACATCTTGTTGTTGCGACGCACCTGACACTTTCTACTGACAGATATGATATTGCCATATTGCAGATTCATTCTGTAAAAAAAATTACAACTAATCGTGAATCACAGCGTAAATGATCAATACCCAATCAACTGCACAAAGTTCAGACAGCAAAGAACGTCGATCATCATAGGGTGCAGCCTATTAGTCTATATCAGTGAATTCCCCGAAACTATTTTATGCTCGATATTTCGACGTCGCTTAAAGCCCATTTTGGATATTCCGGCGGCGCTTAATCATTGAGTTTACACTAACTTCGCATATATAGGCCCACAAGTAAGCAATAGTAGTTGTCGTAGTTTCAAGTAAGCAATAGTTTCATGCACTTGATGCGAGTAGGGTCGACCTCGTCCGGAAAGAGTAAAGAAAAATGCCTCTTTCAAAATTCTGGCGTGATCGAGCGAACATTTTTCAACGAAAATTTGTTGAGCGACCAAGAGCAGGTTGTCCTATACAATTTCGGTTAATGTATTTGGAATTGATTTGTAGATTCATGAGCAAGACGACTATTGCATATTGCCATTTTCAGAACTGTCGATGAACGTGTATCGGAATTCCTCACAGAACGTTCATGAACCACTGCAGCCTCCAATGAGTCAAATTTGACTTATTTCTCATTTATTCTTAAAGTATTTTTCTTTGAAAATTTTTCAAAGCGATATTTAACAGAGCGGGGTGATCAACGAGTGAAAAAGAGAGTCCTTTGTTGGATATGTGAGCTGCTCTGCTAATCTGAGCTGTTCTGTTTTGGAACCACGATGTAGGGATATGCATGCAATATAACTTCATCTTTTTGTCAACTTCTGACAATTATAGACCACAATATTCCTCCATCGTTCATTGTACAAACTACAGCGGATATAAACTTTAACGGATAAAACGTCGGAAATGCATGATATTTTTTCCTCTGTCAGAAATCACCATTTTCGCACTTTATAGAATTTATGGAACAATTTTTGGAATCACTGAAATTTCTCCAAAAACGTGGAATAATTCGTCCATCAATTCAGTCTGCAGATTGAAACCTCAAATATTTGAAGTGTATTTCATCCTGTATGTCTTCTCCGCTCAGTCAGACAATGACTTTGTATAAGAAAACAAGAGTTGGAATGTTCAGAGATGGAATAAATTCTTCGACAATAAATTAATCACTTGAATCAACTTTGACATTAAAGGACAAGTTCCGATTTCTCCAATGATCCATGACTTGCTCATATTGTTTTCAATAATTGATGATAATATTCAAGCCAAATACAAACACTGAGAGTCAATAAAGTGCAACCGACAATATTTCAAGAGGAACTTCAAATTCCCTTGGAAAATATATCAAAGAAGTGAATGTTTATTCAAAAAGAGCGGCCGTTATTTCTGCAATGCAGAACTTTCACTGATGAAATTTCTCAAAGGAAATTGATAATCAGAAGTTCAGATTGACTCTGAAAGATCTGCACAAGAAAAGAAGCGCGAGCTGTTTCCACTGCTCATAGTCACGGAGACCGCGAATAGCCGAAGCCACTTAGGCAGTACGAAATTAGCGGTACCTCTCGCCATATAGTAATTCTGGTGCTACCCTGTAAATCGCTCAATACTAATCACATACGAAGGATACATACCAAACTATTTTTTTGGTATATTTCTGTATTCTCTTGGTATATATTTGTATGCTTTTCGTATGTTTTTTCAAATGTGGTATGGTTTACATACTAAAGCCATACCAGCATAATGTTAAAAGAAAGCATAAATCATGTCCAAAGTATGTTGATTTAAGGCCTTTTGTCAATAAAGATCACATTAATGTTACTACTGTTTTGTAAGTAGTGAGATAATGACATTCAAGATTCATACTTTCAATACTGAATTCGATTTTAATACACGTAAGTCTAAGGCATTTCATGAATAATCAATAACTATTGAACCTTCAACATTTATGCATTATGTAATTTTGAAATTAAGCACATTATCAATACATAAAAATTGTTATGTTTGAGATAAGTCAACATGATTGCACGAAAGATATCGTTTGAATGAATTGATGTCAATCAACGTGGTTCATGCAGTAGAGCTAACCAAGCGTCCTGTTAATGTTACTAGGCAAGTAGCAACGGCGACATACTCATAGAGCACAAAATTCACAATAAATCTATTCTAGCCAAACACCACACTATCACAAAGAAATATTTACGACTGGTGTTGCTAAAAAAGTTATTTGACAGTAGTATGAAATAATACATATATAATAAAAAGGTTGGAAAAGACCTTCTTTCGTAACTATAAGTACTTTTAGTTTCACGGCGAACCGATTATCATACGAGTTTACAAAGGAAGTGTTATAATTTTTGAATTTTAAAGTCACTTTAGTAGAAGTCTCAGTGCAGGAAATTCATAGAGGTTAAGTTATGTAGAAAAAAGTTGTAGAAAATCTCTTACGTAGGCCAACATAGAATTTTTACTTGATGGAAGAAAGTTGGAACTTTTTCCTATGTCTGCAGGTTGAAATTACCTTGTTGGTTTTCTTCTTTCATTGTCATTTTGGTTATATATCTCATTGTGCTTCCATGACCACTATTTTTCAGAGCATTTTGGTAATGTTTTTTTACTTTGTCAAATTCAGTTTTATCACATAATAAGGCTGTTAGCCGTTTTTCGATCATTTTTGGCAGATTGTTTAGAATCGTTGGCGGGTGATTTGAGTTTTTGTTCACATACATTACATCGTTGTATTATTTTCCTGTGGTTAGGTCGAAATGAATTTCCAGAAATTCTATTGCTTTGATATTGCATTCAACTGTGATTTTTAAGTTGTACTTCTTGAATATTTCGATTGTATCTTTCCTTGCTCGATCGCTTTCAGGACCTGATGCCTTCTTCACAATTGCTAGTCCTCGGTAAAGTCAAAGATTATGAATTCCAAATTTGTTTGTCAACTCAGATAGGAGAAATAAACCAACCAACTCACACACTTATGCTCCGGCAAAACTCCCTTGTGTTACGTCATATTGGTTGTTTCTCTTGATCCAATGTCAGTATTGTCCAATAGCAATGATTTTCTTGCATGCAAAATTGTATTTATCTCGAGTTCGGTAATAGAGGTGAATCGCTTTGCAAATTCCATGCTTTTCATCAGGAGATCTTTCTTAATGGACGGGTAAAAGTCGACTATATCGAATTTCATGAACTTGAAGTTGTGTTTCACTTGTACCAATCAATAACTGAAGATGATTGTTTCCACTGAAGGACGTTTGTTGTCTTGCGTATTGTGTTGTTGTGCTTATCTAATGTATGTTTGCTGATCAAACCAATCTTAGAATTAGCAGGATTGATGAGTCTGCACTTCAACGTGTTTGGAAAGATGATGCCTTATGATTCCTTATGATCTTTAAAAGTCAAAAATGCTGGTTTTGAGAATACTGCTCCATGCGATTATCGATTCGATAAGTTTTTGCAATTTCTTTGGCTTTTTTGTTAATCTCATTTGTTTGTAGACAGTCACTTTTCTTGTAAGCTTGCGTAATATTGTTATTTAATGTTTTGCAATATACTTCTTTTGAAATTTCCTAACCCTCAGAGACCTGAGGGGGGGGGTCCAGTGAACCCCGGAGCCACATTTTTCTATTTCATTTTTTACGCTGACCATATATCAACCACTCAAGTCCATGCAAAATCATCATTTCTGACAGTGAATCTGCATGTGTTATTTCATTTCAATTGAATCAGTAGAAGTATGCCAGATAGGCCAAGGGGTGCACTGGACCCCCTCAGGTCTCTGAGGGATAAACATTATTCGTTTTGTCATAAAAAATAACTTTGTTTGATTGCTGAATGGTTTTCTTATCACGGTTCAATTCAGATAAAAATTCATTATTCCATGTTTTGAACTCTACGTTTTGAATTAGTTCGTATACTGATTGTTCGAATGCTTTCAAATGTTCATCGGATGGCGGGCATTTATTCGCTTCTAGTCCAAATGTTTGTATGGGATTTTCACTGTCACTCGACTGGTTGTAAAAGTATACCTTCCATCTAATTCTTTTGATAAAACTTTCTGCCTTCGCGATTAAATTTCTGATATAGGATTCTTCTGATGGGATTGGGATGTTCTTCATAGAATAATCAAAATGTTTTGTTGATAAACCACAGTGCTCAACGCTTGAATAAAACGGGGCTTTGAATATCAGAATTGAGGTCATTTTTAGAGTGCTCAATATCCTGCGTATAAAGTCTATTAATAATAAAAAGTTTGAAAAAGACTTTCTTTGGTAACTACATGAATCAACACTGTCGAAGCACATCTGGTCTGTGAAAGAAAATGACAAATCCTTTACAGTCAAATGGGAAATATTGGAACAATCAAAGAAGTATATTAGTGGTGCACGATTTTGTTCATTATGTCAAGCAGAAAAATGTCACATACTGGGAAAATACAACAGCAACATGCTAAACAAAAGGAATGAAATAATATCAACTTGCAGACATAGGAAAAAGTTCCAACTTTCTTCCATCAAGTAAAAATCCTATGTTGGCCTACGTAAGAGATTTTCTACACAACTTTTTTCTACATAACTTAACCTCTATGAATTTCCTGCACTGAGACTTCTACTAAAGTGACTTTAAAATTCAAAAATTATAACACTTCCTTCGTAAACTCGTATGATAATCGGTTCGCCGTGAAACTAAAGGTACTAATAGTTACGAAAGAAGGTCCTTTCCAAACACTATATTATTAATAGGCTCTATACGCAGGATATTGAGCACTCTAAAAATAACCTCAATTCTGATATATACATATATATATATATATATATATATTGCTATGTGACTTAGCGCTCTACATACGAGAGACATGCGAATGAGAACAAACTTGTATCAGGTCTCGTATATAAAACATACCAACAACTCGTATTTCATGGTAAAACAGGCAATCACAGATAGAATAGTTCATATCGCTACATACCAATCACATACGAAAGTAAGTGAGATTTCGCATGAAAAGCATACGAGACTATCGCATCAAATGTTTTAGTGGTGTGTTTGCATGTAGTTTTCGTATCCAGTAATGTTGTGTATTATTAATTTACAGTGTAGAATCTAGCTTCATCCAGAATAATTTCAGATATGTGAGGGACAGAGTTAAGGTAAAAGGACAAGGAAAAAGTCAGGTTAGTGTACTTAAAAGATAATGATACACAATAATGAATATATACACAATAGCTGATAATGTTGGTCCTAAAAAGTACTGATAGGCGTTCACGCCGGTCAACGGGTAAGATACTTGTACACTCCTACATGTAAAAAATAAAACACTAGGCAAACAGAGCAATAAAACGAAACATATAAGAAAGATGTGAACAGTCCAGGAAGGCTAACAAAAATCGAAGAGAAGGTGGTCATCAGCAAGATAACCAGCTAGGTCACGTTTAGGGTCCTTTAACATCTTTCACGCTCAAACCCCAGCTGGCAGACCCCCGCCGAAATGCGAGGAATTCCGATCCAAACATGTAAAGTATACTAAAGGCATTGTCCGAATGAATCATTACTGTGAAAAAGAAATTACAAGCAAAACTAAAATGACCAGTATAAATAAAAATCAACAAAACACTACAGAAAACTTGGGCATGAATTTCATTAACAAAAGCGTCTTTAGAAAATTAAAGAATCAAACAAAGAAAATTGAATTACCAGTCAACATCATTCCCATTGTAGGTAAACAAGTAAAACACGATATCAACAAAAATATAAAAGAAAAATGTTAATGTAGTAGTTACAGTTTGAACTCAAGTATCAACTGCAAAAGTAAGCATGTGGTTTATAAGCTCACTTGCAAGTTATGTGATCACATGGTACATAGGATCTACCAATCGTCCTTTCCACGTCCGCTACACTGTAAACCGTACCCTGCCAAACCAATGAAATGCTTGCTACCAAATGCTCTCTTGCTTTTCATTTGGTTTTTTACTGTTTGGTAGCGCCTACCAAGCCTGTATGGTCCCTACCAGATGCTTGTCCTTCTTCTAGTCGCACAAATATGTTAACAAGGCATACTTAACTGTAGATCATAGAATTGTATCATGAATGATACGAAACTTCTGCTGAGTTGAGAGTCAAGAGCAAGAGTTGAAATCAGTGCTATCCACAATTGTTTGTTTATCCGATTGTCATCTGAGTTCTCCATGATCGACGTAGTCTCATTTCAAGTTTTTCTTTGTTGATGTCATGTGGTTGATAATGCGGTTGTGTCAGGCTCTGCTGTGGATTCCTCTCTACCTGAGAAAGAATTTATTGTTTGTTTTTGAAATTGTGTTAAAATGCATTAACTTTGAGGCAATTTTCAATGCTTTGTCATGATTTACATGGTGATTTTCAAAGCTTGCATCGGAATGATATATGGCATCTTTTCAAATTTAGACTTTATTATCTAGCAACGTTTTTAAGTTATTTTCACAGCAATTCAACAGCCGTGCAGCCAACGATTTTTAAAGTTTAAAATTCTTCATGCCACAAATTCGTTCATATTTTTGAAGCCACGTCTCTGTTGCACGTACTTCTTGAATGATGCACATGACAATACGAAGACATTGCGAATTATTTGACGCAGTTTTTCTAGGTTACAGTCTCAAAAATGATGTTTCCTAGCCGCATAGGCCCTTTATCACAGACTTCAAAATGAAAAGGTTACAAAGGGAAATTGTGCAATAAATTTATCAATATGAGTGGTTACTCAACAGCATCCTTTTAAGCTGTACCGTGAAGTTTATTTTTCTGCGGTTAACCAAGTCACCCTATTTGACAGATCAACTCCCATGAATGGCAATTTTCTTAGGGGAAATTTGAAATTTCTTTTGTGATTTCATCCTAAAAGCAATGCTAATTTTTAAAATTTGATGTTCTTCATTCACAAGCATAATGGAACTAGGAAAGTGACTGAAATTTGAACTTTAATTTCATTGAAATCATCTGATATTGAAATATTGATAATTAGATTTTCAGAGGTGTTTGTAATAATTTGAAACCGACTGTTTACTTTTGCCCATTCAAGGAATCATTATGAAAAAGATGTCGGGAAGTTCATGCCACAGAATTAAATATTTTGTTTATCTGCTTCGGTTTGCTAGAAGTGCGATTAATACGAAATTGACGGCACATAGAGGAACCTGTTAAGTGGGCA
Source organism: Prostheceraeus crozeri (assembly GCA_907163375.1). Classification (NCBI taxonomy): domain Eukaryota; kingdom Metazoa; phylum Platyhelminthes; order Polycladida; family Euryleptidae; genus Prostheceraeus; species Prostheceraeus crozeri. Next base: position 131,879 of record CAJQUW010007983.1, on the reverse strand, counting down.
AGAAGGAATTCCTAATATCTTACAGAGATAGAAAAAAAGTCGTGCGTCGCTTGCGGATTAATGTGAGTTCCAGCAAAGTGCTTCGATTGCCAAAATTCCTTCAGATTCGAAGAATTCAGATCATTGCGCACAAGTTTTCTCCATAATGTTGGCCCTTCCGATCACTATTAAAAAAATAGCAGGCGTACGAAAATTAGTTCACATGATGTTTTCACATCCTCTACTCGGCATTTCTCACTGTATAGTGCATACGCCGAATAGAATGTTAGCCAAGATGTGTGTTTTGGTGTGTGCGAAGTGATATCACAGCACGCACGCATCTCTCACTGGCTCTGATGTCCTTTGCTTATTGCTTGCCATTTCCAATAGCAGGCGATACACGAATTATCCATTCGAGAAGGAGCAAGTTGTCTAATTCTGTGATATGCCATTTCGATATTAAGGCTACATATTGCCCTTCCTTTCTAGGAAACCTAAGCGCGCGCAGATGAATCTAGTTCATAAAAAATCGTATCTATCTTGAAGATCTCAAAGGTCACGTTCAATTGTCAGCCTCAGGACTGCTGGTCAAAGCTAACACCACTCAGGAAAGTGACATACATGCCGATTTAATCTATGAAACATCAGGTTTCTCATGGAAAAATCTCCATAAAAATTGAATTGCAACTCTAACGCGAATTTTGCAATTTAAAATATGGTGATTTGAGGCATTTTGTCAAAATGTATCGCTCTTTCGTTGCATGGTACTCATTACTGCGTTATAAGTAGTAAGTAATATAAGTAGCAATAGTGAATTCGATTATGTTGCACGGAAGTCTCAAGGATTATATTAATAATCATTAAGTTAGCAACTATGAACCGTGTGCATTACGAAAATTTCTAATTAAGATGACAATCAATCCGAAATGATCAACATCGAAATTTATTTCATTTGGTACCTGACGGTTTACAGTGCATAACGATCATCGGTCCAGTATTACCAAGAAGGATGACAAAAGTGCTCTGTCAGACCACGTACGTCATAATCACGCTGACTGCAACAATGCCAGTATCGATCTATTCAGTATTGAAATTATTGACAAGACAAGTAATGCCATGAGAACCAGAGTTTCTGAAGCGGATTCAATGAACAAAATTCAACAGGAAATCAATCGGAAACATGAACTCATAGTACACGCGCTGGACAGAAACATTCACTATGAATACCTCGTCTGCGGAGGTTCAAGGTTAACCTAACAGCCCACAGTCCATGAACTTGAAGCTCGAAACGTTGGGTGGTGTGATTTCATCTATTTAGTTTTACTGGCAATAAAAATTGGAGTGAAGAACTGGTCTCCTGACAACCGAAATTAAAAAACTGCCTCCTGTATACAGCCATCAACATCTAACAGTATCATTCACACATTGTGACATTGTCACAAAATGTGACACGCATATCGTTGAGGTTCCTCATGCATGTAGGGGAAAGATGTGTATGTTGACATAGTCGGCTATGATGACATATTTCAATTTTGACCTGAACGAAAGCTGTAGGCGCTTTATGAATAGAATCGTTCCCATTGACTAGTTCTGAGAAGCAACGAGTGACGAGAACAATTTGATCAACCAACTACTTCACGGACAAATCACATGAAAAAGTTTTTACTACTCTCAGATGTTAAGTTGAGCGGCGAGTTTATCATTCAGAGCAAGAGAGTCAGCATTGAAGGTGAGCAAGATTGTTGACTATTCGATAGTATATTTAAAGTACTTTCATTGGCATATCAGTTTGTTATGTAATGTAGAGGTCTAAACCCTGAAAAACAGTGTTATTTAAAGTTATGTATAAGCGGGTTTGATGACATAGCCCAATTTTCAGTATGTCATCATACACGCATTGGTGTATTTACAGTTTCCCTCCACAATATTTCAAAAAAATATATAACATGCTACTCTCAAAGTTGGAAATTGATACTTCTAAATATAAGTAATGGCATCATTTATTTCTTTTCAGATGACAGGAAAACGTGGCAAAAAACCAGACAAACCGACCAGGCAAAATTTCAATGAGGATGATATGCAAAATGCGATCAACGCTTTTGTCGAAGGCAAGATGGGCTATTTGAAAGCCAGCCGAGAGTTCAATGTTTCGATATGCTCGCTCCGAAGAAGGGTAAAAGGCAAAAATAAGCATGCTACTGGTGTTACAAAATTTTTGGGAGGTCGATGTCAAAGTCTTCCGAAGGAGATCGAAGAGGAGCTTGTTCAATACATTTTACTGATGGAGAAGAAAATGTACGGGCTCTCTTTATATGAGGTCAGAAAACTAGCTTTTGAGTTGGCAGTAAGAAACAATATCCCTGAAGCCCAACATCGATTTAATATGAGCAAAAGAATTGCTGGTAAGGACTGGATGAAGGGGTTTCGAAAAAGACATCCGAATCTTTCACTTCGAACTCCGGAACCAACATCATTAGCACGGGCTATGGGATTTTCCAAGGAAAAGGTCACTGAGTTTTTCAAACTGCTACAAGAATCGTTTGATGTCAACTAGTGGCAGCCAGAAAGAATTTATAATGTGGATGAGACCGGCGTCTCCACAGTTCAAGGCAAGTGCTCAAAAGTTTTGGCCGAACGGGGACAGCGACAAGTTGGTGTTGTGAAAAGCGCCGAACGTGGATCCAATGTTACGGTTTGCTGCACTATGAGTGCTTCAGGAACATTCATTCCACCGATTCTCATAATTCCAAGGAAAAGATGCGTTCCATCTATGCAAGATTCAGCACCTCCAGGAAGTCTTGTTTTATTTCAGGAGAGTGGCTGGATGGATTCGCAGTCTTTCGTCCGGTAATTGGAGCACTTCGTGCACCACGTGAAACCTTCTAAGTTCTTCTAATTTTGGATGGGCATCACACGCACAAAACGACAGCCGCCATAGACTTTTGCCAACAAAATGGCATTGTCCTTCTGTGGTTACCACCGCACACTACTCACAAGTTGCAACCACTTGATGTTTCTTTTTTTAAATCGTTCAACTCCAACTACGACAAAGCTATCGAGAACTGGCTGAGGAATCATCCAGGCCGTTGTCCTACTGTTCATCAAATACCACAACTAGTGAGTGAGGCGTTCGGAAAGTCAGCCTGCGTTGCAACAGCTATAAACGGATTTCGCCGCACTGCCATTTTTCCTTTCAACAGTGATGTGTTTGGAGAGGAAGAATTTGCTGTGACCCAAGAATGCACCTCAGTGAAACCAACAACAGAAGCAACCATTATTAGACCAACTGACATATTTTCCGTTCCAAATTTGGACAAACCAAAACTTTCTGACAGAACAGGAAGAGCTAAAATCCTGACTTCATTTCCCAATGACAGTGCGGATGTAGAAGCTTCTTCGGAATCTGGAAAACAGACGTAAGCTGCCCAAACGCTTTCTTTTTCACTTTTTCATGTTTTTCTGCAATTTCAGGATCGAAGAGGAAAGAAGACAGGAGGACTGTAGGCCTATCGGACAATCTTCAATACTAGAAGAAGTTGAACGATCTTCGGTGACATCGACGGACTAAAGGAAACAGAAGACAACAGCTCAGCAACCATGCAGCTCAAACAACATATGTTGCGTGTGCTTTGCAGATTGGAGAGAGGCCGACGATGACTGGTTCCGGTGCAATGCCTGCTTGCGCTGGGCATGTGAAACATGTTTTGTCATCGAGAAATGTCTCGTTTGTTTGACTCCGAGTTTGTGATAACGTTTTTGACGTTTACGCTATTGTTTTTTAGTTATATGAGTTTTGAAAGCAATTATATTATGGCATATAATTAATATGTCATCATACCCGCAAGATTTTAAAATAGAACAATTCATTTTTCAGTTTTTAGTAAAAATATATGTTTATATATAAAAAATAAAACCATAAATGGGTATAACATCTACTCGATGATCATACGTAAAAGGATTAGGTGAAAAAAATTGAATTTAGTTAAATTATTATGAAATATTAGCCATTACAACTAAGTAAGTCAACATACACACCTTTCCCCTAGAAGGAAATTCCATGCACTCCAGTGCTGATCAGGTAGGAATGTACAAAGACAATATAATAGAAGATCGTCAAGAAATACAAGGTTTTGAAACTAAACAGTTTTCAAAATGTAACATGCATACCGATGAGGGTTAATGCTGGTGCAAAACCGACGTCAACTTCATGTCAGCAATGAAGTTGGCATCGATGGAATAAGTTCCACAGTTTTTAAGGTGCATGGAAAAGTGTTGCGGGAGCAAAGTACCGCACCATATTATGGAATTCTGCTAAATACCGCACATATTCTCTCCTCTCAGCAGAATGACAGGTGACTCGTGTGTGGGGAACTCAAATGTTTTATTCTCATATATCGACTTCAAATTTGCCAGTTGAAAAGACTTCTGCTGTCATTGAATAGAAAACTATGTTTAGAAGCAGAACGTCTCTCACTCATCCTCTCATGGGATGTGAAGCAAGTTTCATTCCTTGAGTTGTGAAATAATTCTGAAAATGGATTGATGTGTGAATTTGATGCTTGTTTTCTCCAACTACAGCATCTAAAACACGGATCTATCCTCCGTGATTGTTTTTCCTGTATTAGATGAGATTACATAAAGTACAGTCTCATTTTTAACAACGATTGTTCAAGATTTAAGATTCTTGTACTGTTATGTGAACGATAATTTCTTTTCATTTTTTTATGTTGTCACTTTGATATTTGCACAAATGCTGGAAATCAATCATTTAGATATCAAGATAACTAACACTCCGACTTCTATGGAAAATACATGGAGATATAAGAAAGACATCTGGAGAGAAGAACGGAATAAATCATGTGAACTATAAAAACCGTCGCCCCAATGAGGTGTTTTCCGACCGCGTCCCTGTCCCACGAATAGACATCTCATGTAAATTGACTTCACCTGCCGTTTTTAAATGTTTTTTTCATCTGTATGTCCACCTCCCCGATCACCATCGGTGGTCCGAGATTTGTATTTTTGTTTTCAATAAATGATAATTCATTCATTCCTTCATTCAGTCGGGGGAGGGGCTGCTGATCTCCCAAATTATAATACAAATTTCGCCAAGTCACACATCAATCGAAACTTGAAAGGGGATTCAGAAAAACTGAACTATTTTGATGTCATTCTTGGGCTGAGGTGAAGGTAAAAGGCAAAAAAAACAATTTTTAACAAATTTCCATTAGATCACTTTTTGAAATGGAAAATGACACCAAATAGTAATTAACTTGGTGGTTGGTGCAATTTTGAAAATAAACTGTAGTAAATAATAACTTGCAATTTTCCTCATGATCACGCTTGTCCTCTGGTGAAGATAAAACAAGAAATGACAATCGAAATGATAAAGTCACAGAGACGGAAAATGATTAGAGCTAACATCAGTCATCGATTCTCTGATGAAATAGCTAAATGAATATACATGTAAAAGGTCAATAAACTGTACATTACTAATAAAATCGCGCAGTAGTAACAAAATTTACATTAATTTATAAAGAGAAGTTGATAAACTGAGAGAGGTAAGTGCACATGAATGTCTATGAATTAACATAGTCTCAGAATGAATAATCTAATAAAAAGTAATTAACCACACTTGTTATTAGCTGAGTAAGGTCAAATAATTCAAGCTTTTTAGTTCAGCTCAGATCGCACCAAAATTCATTTTCTAAAATACGCTTAGGTGTCTCATACAGATGTCAGTAATTGCCCCCCCCCATATTTCATTGAGGCTAAAAGCAACATGATCCTGAAAATTTTCAATAATTGCTGATTAGATGCAGAACTGAAAAGGACAAAGTTGAATTATTAAGTTAGTAAAATTTCGACGGGCATTCATTTGGAATGTTTTGACATTTCATCAACTTGCTAATTGCAGATGTGAAATTTACCCGGGCATGGATTCAACTCTAAATATGAAGTTGTGTCAATTTTGAAAGATGTGAACTAGGCCTACTGACAATTTCTGATATTGGATGAAATGGCAGGTTTGTTTCCATTGTTTTCCAACTGCGGATGCAACTCAATATGTAAGTGCTCCATTTGAAAAGTGCAAAAATGATGAGAAATCATATTTGAAATTTGAATTTCATAATACGCAAATAATTTCAGATTCAAAAATTTCGCATTTGTGAATATCTTTATATTGATAGGAAGAATCCTTTATGTAATCTCAACCTATTTCATTGAGAATTGATGCCGCAATACATTAGGAAGTTAATATATATCGAAATGAGGCAAAATATTCCAAAAATTCAAATTTTAAAATAGATCTCACGCCAAAAGTAGAGTGGCAAAAGTTGCATAATGAAGATGGCAGTAATGATGGCAGCAACTGAAAAATGAATTTCTTTTTAACCTGAAGATGGTCTGTGGATGCTGACCGAAAACGTTTGTATACTATATCAATTTAACATCAAAACATTCCTGATTCTTTCAAAGATCATATCAAATGCCTTTTGATGGATCACGTGATCAATGCAATTGTATAGTATGAGAGCATGAAATGTCGATTTGTGACCAAAACAAGCATTTTAGAGCCATATGATGTATTACGACTGAATATAAATATAATATATCTATCATGCCATGAGGTGAAAAGGGTCATGTAAGGTCACTTGATGACGACAAAGGCTATTTTTAGCTCAAATTTAGGCATTGAATTCATGTATAAGGCAGAATTAGTGCGCAAGAAGTGACACTTTGACTGCTTATGTCTTTATGATTCCCAGGGTGTCACTGCATTTCTCAATAGCCATGTCAATTGCATGATTGCTGGGTCATACTTGATAGGCACATTTTCATAAAGGTTGATCGGTATAACTGGCTAAAGTGAATCGTACACAGAATTTAGCTAAAGTAGTTAGAAGTAGCTGAAGAGTTTTCTATGATTCGATTCGAGATTTGACTAGACTCAAAATTTACCGATTCGCAGGTCCTTATAATGAAGATGCCTTAATTTGCAATTAGTCTATGAATTCAGTCCAGTGCTGGGATTGGTTACCCGGCTACATTTCCTCTTACCCGGTCAGAATCAGTTATGACGTCTGATTAGATTAATCTTGTATAATGAAATATTGTTTGTAATTGTGAGTAAATAATTGCGATAATGAAGAAAAATTGTCGATAAACCTTCACAACTAAATGAAGACCCGGTTAACCGGTTGAAAATGTAATCGGTTAACCGGTTACAGAAAAATTAATCGGTCCCAGCCCTGATTTAATCGTATTGATAGTTTTTATGAACTGACATAGAATTTTCACCTGAAATCTTTAGTACATGTCTCTGTCCGCTCTGTTTATGTTTTCTTAGCGGATGAGACTACGTAAAGTACATTCCCATTAAAATTGGCGATTATCGTAAAGCAACAAATTCTCAAACGTCTCATCAACCAAGTACGTCGACACTCATCAAAGTGTAACGTTCAATCTTCTCAGGAGAATAAATAAGAATCCATTAAAGTAAAATACAATTGATTGATTCTGAATACTTCTAAAACGTCAAAAGTGGAGACGCATGAGTTTGGAAATAAATACAGCCTTGTAAGAAGGACTCATCAGCGCCTCTGTTTGTACCGGAAATCTGGCCTAAAAGTAAATGATAGAAGTTCTTAAGCGATGAGATTTTGGCTTCTCAGACAACTGATGTTGATTGTTTCTTTTATTTAAACACGAGACTACCACTTCCGTAGAATATGAGCAGTCATTGACTTTGAATAGAATGATAGAACTCAACGACAGTTGGTTGTGATTAATGGGTCCTTAATGGAGACACATTATCTTTGTCTGATGGATTAACAGAGATGAAGAAATCGATAAACAGATGGAAAACAGAAGGATTTTCAAGTCTATTAACGCTGGGCAGACTAAAAGATTACTAGTGCAGTCATGAACAGTTGCTTACATGTTTGCCAAACCGGTTTTGTAGTGCAACAAGAAAGAGCTATCGAATCTGTCATCTATCATTTTGTGAAACTGATTGGAAAAGGTCGAATGGAGAAACATTTGGGTAGGAAGTCATACATGCCAAATATCGTAAGTGTAGAGAGCAGACAAAAGGTGCAAATACAACAACAGACTTACTCGTATCAGATGAATGTTTTCTGATATTTCGTCAATATATAGTCAATATAACAAGATAAACAGTAAACAGCAAATAAATAAACAAGATAGGCGCATATAACAAAAATTGTCAAGCAAGGATGTACGCTTATTTTCTGATGTCGTAGGGCCGGTCCTTTAGAGAGCCAGAGATGAGCAAAATAGAAATGAAATATCTATTTATGTGCAAGTTCGAATACTGAAACCTTGCACAAGAAAAAGAGTTGATCAAGTTCACAGATTCTAATTTCATTGACATCAAAACCAAAAGCAATTAGAAATCATTGACACGAAGAAAGTAATCTCAACACAATTTCAGCAACTTTGCTCTTCAGCTTTGACTTTCCCTCGAAGCCTTTGAGTTGCAAACTAAATTACTAAATAAGCGGAAAGAAAATGAGACATCACAAATTGCACAAGATTTGAAGTCGTACTGTGAAAACCGATCAGAGACTTCAATCTTGCCATCAATTACGCCACAAAATTATGCATAGTTACAGTGATCAGCCGAAATCGAAAGGTTTGCGGCATACTTTCACAATTCTTTCATTTTTTCTGTTCTTCTGAATTTATCATACAAAATACATCAGTCTTAACCCTATCCATACCGGGGGAGGGGGGGCGAATCGGCCCCCCTGTCGCATTTTTCTTGTGGAGCTTTTAAAACTGAACCGATTGACCCAGGCTTTTATGACTTTTAGTTTCTGGGTGTTTCCCAACTTTTCGCCGAAAATTGTTGGTTGCATTTGGTTTATGGGAAAGTTAAATTTATGGCCCGTTTTGAAAAGTGCATTTTTTGAAAGTCTGAATTTTGCCTGATTTTGCAAACATCTGGTGTGCTAAGTTTTGACAGAGCAAGCTGAATATCAATTTTTTGCATCACATCACAAGTAGGTGTCCATAAATTGCACCATCAAGATACTATAGACATCGATAGGAGTCATCCAAACTTGAATGTCATGTACTCCTCAAGTACCTCTGATTCGCCCGAGATATGTTATAAAACCTTTGTTTGATCTTCGACAGACTTACATAAATGATTTCATAAGACAGTTATCTTGCATTAATTGGACTCACTTTTATAGATCGGGTGCTGACATAGATCCCAAGTGTGATTTTCTGCACTCGCTTCTGTCTGAGTTGGTGCGACAGTGTATTCCCGTCGTTTTCATTGAAATGTCTGATTCCGACAAGTCTTGGATGACTCCGTTGGTGAAATATTGTATTCAACAGCGTTGGGATGCTTTTCGGGCTAAAAATTATCCTCTTTATCATCATTGGAAAGACAAGACAAAGACAATGATATTCTCTGCAAAACAAAAATGGTCTTCCAGGGCACAGAGCGACTCAAAATCTTTATGGAAAGTGGTGAATGCTACCAAAGGAACTAAGGCTCGGGACTATATTTTTTCGATTATAGATCAATTTGACTCCACCTCAACAGCTGTTAATTCTATCAATGATGCTTTCTCGTCAATTCCTGCATCCGACTTGTCAGTTGAAGTTGACTCGAGTGACGCAAATCAAGATTTTTCTTACTTAAAATGGAGTATTGATATCCCTGTGTCTGTCGTGCGAAAACACCTTCAGGAACTGAACAAGAACAAATCGATGGGAAGTGACGGTATACCCCTGGTTTTGTATAAGCATGCTGCTGACATACTTGCTGGACCTTTTGCCCATCTATTCAACCTATCTTTCCAAGCATGTCGAATTCCGAAAAGATGGAAATTGTCGCATATTGTTCCGGTGCCAAAAAGTGCTCCACCTGATATCAACAATCTACGACCCATCTCACTGCTGCCTACCCCGGCAAAAATATTAGAGAGACTTGTCTTGCAGTCGGTGTACAAGTTGTTTATCGATAAAGTTGGTTATAATCAATTTGGTGCTAGACCTATGAGCTCTACTACTGCGGCAGTTATTGATTTACTACACTATGCTTTGAATTGCTTGGAGAGCCCTGAAGTTTCAGGTATGAAAATCATTGCATATGATTACACAAGAGCTTTTGACACTCTATCTCATAAGTTGGTAGTCGAGCGACTGAAAGAATGGTTTCCCTTCCAATTTCGTGAAATGGGTTACCGATTACCGCGGAGGCAGAGAACAAGCTACTCGAATTGGCTGCGTTGTGAGTTCCTTCAATAAGGTGGTGTCGGGTGTGCCTCAGGGCTCAGTTTTGGGGCCAATGCTTTTCTGCTTGGTGGTTGGTTCCCTAAAATCGGTATACCAATGTACTCACATTGTGCAATATATTGACGATGCAACCTTGTGCATTCCTCTATATAAAGAGGGTACAAACCAGCATGTGCTTGACGAACATCAGAACATACTCAATTGGTCATATGAAAACTCGTTGTACATCAACCCTGCAAAATGTAAATCTATCTGTTACAGGAACACTAATCAAACTGACGATTTTCCACTGCCAAATGTTTCGCCAGCAGAAGAGATCAAGTTTCTTGGTGTCATCATCAATGATAGGTTGACTTGGGCATCGCATGTGAGATACATCTGTAGGATTGCATCAAGGAGAATGTACGCGTTACAACTCCTAAAACCTGTTTTCAATAAGACTCAACTTGCTCTGGTCTATAACGCGATAATACGACCCCTACTAGAATATGCGTCCCCTGCATTTGTAAAACTTCCGGTTGGACTCAGCAATTATCTCGAAAAAATTCAACGCAGATGTCATAAAGTGATATGTGGTTTCAGTGTTGGTCAGAAATGTAATTGTGGTCAATTTCAGTGTTTATCCGATCGGCGACAAACAGCATCAAAAGCTCTACTGGTTAAAGCCTCAACTGAAAGTCAACACGTATTGAACGGGATTATTCCGTTGAAATCAGAAAGAACGCAGAGATTCCTTCAACACGTTTTTTGAACTCTTTTGTCCCTTATACGACGGCCTTGTCAAATGGATTGATATTGTAACCTGATTGACAATTTTGTATACATGTATAACGCACTGAATTTTCGTAAGATCAAATTCATTCTATTTACGCTATCAGCAATCATGTAAATGTCTGACTTATGATTTTCAATTACTTCAATAAAACATTTACTTACTTACTTACTTAAATACTACTTATTTGCTTTTCAGTAGAAATGAGTCAACTAAATTGCAACTAAGTAGTGTTCGTTCATATTGTTTTGAAAACTTCTGCTTATTCAGTGTCATTATTAGTCTTAATTGCATTATTGGAAGGTAGCAAGACCTCTTAAATTGTCTTTACAGATGAATAAAAGTAGTCAATTTTGTGTGAAAACTTTCCCTTTTCTGCGAATAATTTTTTTGTACACTCTCAAATAGTTCCTGAATACATCTGAGATGATAATATCAATGCTTCGAAAGATGGAAATAAGATTCCTCCTACAAACAGTGTTGCGCAACATTCGAATTCTGCGACCGCCTTCTCTGATGGCTATCCTGTAATACTGTGAGTGACTTAAAAGACTTTCTTCTATTGTTCAATCTTCAATCTTCAAGTTTCAAATTTAAATTTCAAATTCTGGCCGATTGTTCATGATGTTTAAAGGGTATAAAATGACTATAACCTTTGGAAGAGTCATCTAAAAATCAGCATCCAAAAATTTAATCAAGATCCAAGCAATACTGCAGACTACAGTACAAAAGCAATATCACATATTCAAATTTTGAATTTAAATTCATGATGTGTAGACAAACAAGTTTAGAGCATCAAGTAGCATCATTCTCCTGATCATTAATTGTATGTGTCACTAACGTCATTGAACTAAAAGCCCTGAATCTATGTTTGCAGTCGATGAGAAGATAACATAAAAAATCCGCTTACTTTTGAAGTTCAAATTTTAAATCGCCATTTAAAGCATCAATATGGACGAATTAGAAAAAACAGATACTACTGTTAGACAGATCACACGCAGAATATTCTACCCTGAAATTTCATGTACAACGGAGCAGTTTTTAGGAAGTTAAGGAGGGGGCCGAATCCCCCCCGGGATGGCGATACACTTCAGAGCCCGGTATGGATAGGGTTAAACAAAGGCAAATCATGCCCGCGACCTTCTCCCACAATGCGACATTTTCTCTTGCTTTCTCTGAGTCAAAATGAGGACCGGAATTGGAATTGGACCGGGCCGGGTCGAGTTTTCCGTCATTCTCCGGATGAGGATTTGGAGTTGCTGGTCTACGAAGAAATGCTCCGGTTTCAAAATCTTAATTCAAATTGATGAAATTGATGCTGAAGTGGGTGAGCTCCGGCTGAATTATCCGATGACAAGAGAAATCACCTGTCCGTGAGCGAATCTACTGTTTTCGCGAAATTTGAGTTCTGCCGGTCGGAGCGCACGGAAAGAGCGCATTTTATATTTTGTTGCCATTTTTCATAATTCTTGCTATGCGTGCATCGGGAAATTGGATTGCCGATGCCCATCGACCGGTTACTAAGACGAGAGGCTCGCCATCTCACACCGGTCTTCGAAGATATGAGACGTTGGACTGTTATATGAAATTTCGTCCGTTTGTGGCATTTAAAGTTGGGCTACTTTTCGTTACCTTTGGCTGTTTGGTTGGTTAACATCTTTTCTGATTCGAAGGGATCTAAAACAACGTTCCTGAAACTTGAGATCTCACGTCACCCCATTCATACTAAAATGGGATTGGCTGAAAGTGACCAACTCAATAATCAACGCAGTAAATCATGGGCCTACAAATTTTGTCTACGATTTCTTATAACTCAATATTGCTTGCAAAAATATACCCAGCACAAAACATGAATGTAGTTGGGAGTATATTGCAAGTACTTTTTTATTCAAAAAATGTTTATTCTACACATGGCATGGGACGAAAGCTGTTGCAAGAGCCTGAATGGCCAGTACGAGAGCAGGCGTACGCCTACCATTTGGAGTTTGGTCAAATCACTAAATTCATCCTTGTTAAGTTAAACAGAACCTTACTATCACCTGGAGAGCCTATCGTAAAAGAGCATCTGTGACTCTAGAAACTGCTTTTGCATTCCAAAGTGAAAAAATGCAAAGTTATACTTCAGCAATACCATTCCAATTGTTGCAGCTCAAGAAATTATTCGTTATTCATAAGAGGGATTTTTGATAAGTATTTTGATGCTATTATCAAAAAAGGGAAAGCAGAATACATTGATGCGAGTATTAATTGTATATGACTGCTCTAAATATGTGTGGTGCATATTCAGGAAAAGGACTTCACATTGCACCGATAGCGATGGCGATAAAATCGTGACGATATTCCATTTTATCGCTGAGGTCTGCTGTTCAAATCTTTGGAAAGATCAGGGTAATGTGAACAGCAGCCATGTTACACATGCTGAGCGATTGAATTTCAATTTATTGTCGCAGTTATCGTTATCGGTCTAATCGTTGTCGGACGGGTTCAGGTTGCTCAATCCCGAGTGGTTGCAACCGTGATGCGGACAGCTATGAAATTACTTGCATCTGCAACACTATTAGTTAACCAGTGATCCTTAATGGCATTTGTAAATGAATACATTGCACCTCACATTGTGGGTGGTTCGGTAGCTCAGCTAGTTAAGGCCTGCGTATCGGCACTCACGGCCTGCGTATCGGTAGCTCAGCTAGTTAAGGCCTGCGCATCGGCACTCACGGAATCTCCGCCCGTGGAGGCACGACCGCTGCAACCAGACCTGGTGAGAATTACGTGACGGCTGCCACATCAACTGCTTGCTCGTGTGGTTTTGTGCCTTCTTACGTGGGCTTTCAATGAGAAGAGGGAATGTGTGCATATTAGCAGTAGATAGGGCAGACGGAGGAATCTGTTCACAATTGTGATGTGGCAATTTGAAAAAGTTAATATTAATGATTCTGAAGTGAACTTGCAATCTAGGCCCTCAGAGAACTGATTCTGCACGCAATATTTCATTTCAGTGGAATCAGAACAAACATGGCAGATAGGACACGAGCCGGGTTCACTACCCACGCCCCTTCAAGTTTCAGAGGGTGTGAAAAAGCGCATGTCTCTGGGGTTTAACAAGGGAAGGATGGCTATGTAAACATTAACATCATTTAGCTTTCGGGTAAATCGCACTCATTAATCTGGTTCGTCACGAATTTGATAGATTTTTCTTTACTCTAGTTATGGATCGGAAATACTTTAAATCTATAAGTGAAAAACATTCTCTATTTTTCCCGCAGTCTCTTTTTGTGAACAACGTTGAGAATTATACCTGTATTTCTTTGTGCAGGATTTCACTTTTGATGAATTTCTATACCATGGACTCACTTATACATTATCAGTTAAAGTTCTATCGAAGACAACTTCTCCGCTTGCATGAAATATGATCGTAATTATGTTCCTTTGTGTTGACACGATCTGATGCCACTTTTCCTCCTGTATAGGCATTCTACTTCTCATTATCCAGTCAGAAATGTCCAAATATGCCTGTTTTAAAGGATTTGCTTGTTTGGCTTTGTATATCTTACCAGTATCAACGGCATGCTTTATCAGAATAACACCTGTCGATTATTGAATTGTCATTTCCGCAGCATAAAAAAGCTAAAAACGATGGGACCAATAGCTGTGCCTTGAGGCACCCCATTGAAAATGCTTCTAAACACATTTGTACTCCGCTTCCATCTGACTCTCTGATGTCCTGAAGTCAAAGAATTCTTAAGGGAATTTTGTGTGAAATCACTGATATTATCATTGCTCAATTTTTCAAGCAGATGACAATGGGATATTTTGTCAAAACCAGGTCGATTCATCACAATGTGGAATGTATAGACATCATTTTCTTGAATCCACGAGGTAACTTTGTCTACAAGATCGATTAGTGCACAAACAGTTGAGCTACCTTTTCTATAGCCATACTGTCTCATATCCAACTTGGGGAATAGCGATTGACCAACAAATTGAACAATTTGCTTTTCAAAAAGTCTCTCCGGCACAGGCAAGAGCGAAAAAGGGCGAATTTTTGTCAAGTCGGGTGGGTTAGTTTTTGGAATTGATGTCATGTCAGCTCTCTTCCACAGGTAAGGTAAGTTTGCAAATTGAATGCATTTGTTGAATATGATAGTCAAAGGTGCATAAAGACGACAGATAATCTTGACCATACACCAGATGGAATCCAGTCTGATCGTGGAGAGGTCCCTGGTTTTAGCGCTTCCAGAAGATCAACCACCGTGGATAAGTAAAATGCATGGGAAAAGAATTTGGAAAGGAGTCTGTCTGTGATGTAGCAATAATATCATTTACAAAATTCTGAAGGAGTCGACAATTAATTTCATCAAGTACCTCGGATGTTGTAGACGCAGAGGGCACACATTTTGATAGCCAGTCTTGCTGAACATTCTGAGACTTTGTTACGAGCTGATACACATCCCAAACCGATTTCTGTGATATATATTGCCTTTCCCAGCGCATTTTTGATTCATATATCGCTTGACGCACTTTCTGCTGATGATGTTTTATACAATACAAGATCTTTTGCACGCTATCCAGCGTAGCGCTTATTGGAAATAATTTCATACGTTTATGTAGTTAGACGTCGCAAAAACTGCAATGCTATGAATATTGAAGACTTAGGGTTCAAACTGAATCTGGGTCAATTTAAGACCTTCAAAATATGGCATGAAAGAATGACAGTGGGATCTCATGGGCAACCCGGCCATATCATAGACAGCGTGTCGCCTAATACGCTTAAATAGCACTTCGCTTTTTTGCTGCTGGTCGAATATTTGCACCTCAAGTTCAAGATTTCGAAATGTTTTACTTTTATACTTTCAATTGCTAATCAAACTGCGTTACAGATCCTACATATTGCATTCTCCACCAATATATTCGTGCTGTTGATCACTGACACCACCACCATTTTCTCCAAGCGCAGCATTGAACGCCAGCAGGATTCTAACTAAAACACATTGTAGACCTACATTTTGCGTGAATCTCCGACGATACGCCTCACACCCGAACCCTACACTGACAACCGAAGACTATCTATTTCCCGGATTCTAGTAAGTTCTAGTGAGTTCCTCTTCTTGTCAGACAGAATCAAAGAAAAACGCATGTAAATCCAATGGGACGCAGATTGCAGTTTTTGGATAAAGTGAAATTTTCTATGTTTTCTCTGATTAAACGAAAAGTACTAGGTCTAGAGTCATAATTTTTGGCATGGAATGTCTTCAGGTCATTTCCTACGATGGGCATGTGCTTTTATCATGCATCTAATCGGCAATGTATGAGAGAATGTGGTTGAATGTGGATGAAGTCGGGCAACATGTTGGTGTTTGCCGGCATTAAGAGGCTCGCCAAATCTGAATGTGTTTAGCTTCATAGACAGAAGTGCATGAACATGAAAGGAAATGACCTGAAGACATTCCATGTCGAAAATTATGACTCTGGGCTTAGTACTTTTCGTTTAATCAGAGAAAACATACAAAATTTCATTTTAGCCAAAAACTGCAATCTGCGTCCCATTGGATTTGCATGTATTTTTCTTTGATACTGTCTGACTAGAAGAGGAACTCACTAGAACTCGGCAGACGTGACGATTCGTAGTAGGCATAGGGTGTAGATCATTCTGTGAAAGTCTCACTTTCGGCCTCGTTCCCTGCAGAAACTCGTTCTGGCTGCCGGACTACTATCGGTACAGCGTTTGACTGCGCACGTTCACTACTTCGTCTGTTTATATCAATAGCTATTTCAACCTGTTATCAAATGTCTCCATGACAGCAATTAGTCTACAAAGAGACATCATACTGAGAGGTATGCGTCTAGATTACAGAACTAATGAGTGGAAGCATTCATTGCTGATTCTGTCAGTCTGATAATGAATTGGGAGATCAAACAGCAGTATTTAGATCAGGGTGTGTCGTTTTTATTTTATTTTTATCACTCAACAATTTGGGATTTAAATACAATGGAGCCAGATGGGAGGCTTGAAAATGCACGGAATGAAATGGAGATCAGAAGCTAGTGCCCATTTAAAAATAACTGCAAGGAGTCAACATTCCTTTTTAAACTCACTGTCGTTCTTTAAAGAGCTTTCAAGAGAAGTGGAGGATGAGACACTTGTAGATCTTCATTTTTGTCGTTTCATTCTGTTCTACTGTAAGCTCATTATTGAAGGGATAAAGGGCAAACAATAGCCGCTTAAGTAAAATTGGACATATTGCAGATTGGCGCAAATTAACTGTTACCGACGGTGCGTGAATGCTATGGTAGCCGTCAAACTATCAGTTCATGAATTACTTTTTGCTGTTTGTTTAATTGATGATCATCAATAAAACAAAATGTTTTCCATTTACTTCAGCATCACAGAAATGTCTAAAGCCCAGTCAATATTTCATCTTCTACACTATTCGTTCTAATTTTCACTGACATCATAAACTAAGTATATTAGGTAGAGTGGTAACTCCGCATTTATTAAACCCCAATGTGTTTACACTGTCGATTTCAATGTGTTTACACTTTCGAAATGAACTCGTGGAGGATTCAGTCGGAATTGTTTCCAAATGTGAGATATGCACATTTATGCAGTTTTGAAGAAATTACAACGGAATTGACCGATCATGATAGCAATGCAGAAGGAAATGATATTATTTTACAGATCGTCCGTGTCATGACAGCCTTGGAGAGTTAATGTTTGTTAAATTGGCAACTCGATGACCTGCTATTGCTTTCATGCTGAACCTCAAAAGAATCTTCTTGAGCGTGATCATTTCATAAGCAAAATAACAGAATCAAAGACAATGATTACAATTTTACTTTGAAAGATTTAGATGGGTCCACATCACTATTCAAATTCAAGAAGTGAAACAGTCAAAGATATTTAATTGTTTAAAACGGCTAGATGAGAAATAGATGCCCAAATTTGAACCCATTTTAGTACGGTCCTTGTCGTGGCAAAAAAAGCATTACGGCAATGAGGCGAAATTGCTGTTTTATCGGCTGTACGACGTGCGATGCGACAAAAGGCCTTGGAAATGGCACATGATGCAAAGCATAATTTACTGATGGTATATGATAAGTTTCAAGAATATTCGTTCAGTAGTTTCTCTGAAAAAAATTGTTAAAGATGAGAGCGGTACTGCAGGAATTTTAATGCAGTACTATCAATTTGGAAGAAAAATATTCAGATGAAGACTGATGGGATGTTGATGAACACTCAACTCCCTCTGTAGAATTCATGACATTAACAAATTCAGTGAGAATCCGAATATCACACTGAGGAATTGGCTATTAATAAGGCTCAACCATGTCAACAACGCTCTTCGAATTATTCACCAGGCTGAAACTACAACATGGATCCATGTATTGCAAATAATTAACGGATGGCATTTTAGGTCCAAGTGGAATCGATCATCGGATGTCTGTCAATGCCAAAGATGTTGTCAATGTGCATTGTGCAGTATAACATAAAATGTTGTTTGTTTTTATTTGATTAAGCCAATTTTATATCATATTTTCTGATAATTCATATTTATACATATTTTGTTGCATCATGTAATTTCTTGCCGCAAAATTACATTTACACGTTAGATTATTGCCAAGCTTGGCAATCGCGTTTGGCGTGGCCGGGCAACGGTGGGCACAGCAACGATGACAACCATAGCCAGGCTTCGCACTTATTACAAAGAAACAAATCTGCATGATCAAAAGTAAAGATGCAGTTCATTTTTCTGTTCAGAAAAGTCATTTAGTCATTTATTTGGTGA
Source organism: Prostheceraeus crozeri (assembly GCA_907163375.1). Classification (NCBI taxonomy): domain Eukaryota; kingdom Metazoa; phylum Platyhelminthes; order Polycladida; family Euryleptidae; genus Prostheceraeus; species Prostheceraeus crozeri. The sequence goes on along the minus strand of CAJQUW010007983.1, from coordinate 113,066 downwards.
ATTGTAAGTGAACTTCACTTTGCTTTTATCTATAAATGAAACAATTGGTTTTCATTTGTGCTATACCTATATAACATATGCTATATATGCTCCTCAGATTTAAGGATCAACTGACATAAGATAATGCAATGAGGTCTAATTGAAAGAATTGTATCAACAGGATGCTCTTATTTATAACTGCGTTTTGTAAAACATCTGAAAAAGTAGAGCAGACTATTTTTTGTTGCAACTCGGACGTTGTATTTAGACATAAATAAAAATTTCTTGATTTATTATTTAAATGCGCTTTAGTTCTGTAATTACTCAAAGGAGACAATGAAAAGGAATATTTGTTGCTCGCTTACAAATATTTTCAAATTCATGCAATATCAGCTGATTTTCACTGGCTTCGTTGCACACAAGGCAAAAACACGTCTATTTCCTATCTAGCCCTTTATAATATTAAATATCTTTGGAAACATGAATTTACTGAATCATAAATTCATGATGATGAAAATTGAATTAAAAATATGCAATTTCAATCCACGACACAAGATCTCGACTTTTCATGAAGACTTCCATTATAATGCCGTTCATTAGATTTCTTTGATCATCAGCATAATTTCCGCTTAGTTACGATGCTTGTTAGAGAATGTTCATTCCCTTGATATCCAACTTGTTTCATACTACTTATAACGGGGCGTCATGTCAGTAGTATTTAAATTGGCAAAATTATTTTTTAAAGCTGCTCAAATAATTTTTTGGACCACGGGAACGCAATCTCCGCAAAGACTGAATCTTTTCATATAAAAATTTCCACTGTATACAAATACTTGTTTGAGTCGAGACTCTACCTACATATCCCTACTCTATGACTGACATGTTCTTATTATCATATCTCAGGACCTGTAAATGGGTCATACACAGGTCATTTGCAGCGGAGGTGTTTGGATGACCAGCCTTAGCAAGAATTAACGGACTGTTAATAGATTTTCCTTCTGCATTTCAGGAAGCCACTCATAATTTAGACAACTTTTTCAAGTGTGTATCATTTGCATACTTGAATGCCTTGCTGTTCGTGTGTTTAAGCGCAATGTTCAATGACCACATTCTCGAGTTTGAAAAATGATGCATTTGCTGCGTGTTGTATTGCAGCAAACAACGAATCAATGAATTGCAACATTTCTAGCAACTCATTTTTGCCAAACTCCGACCGATAGACAAAGGTTATTCATTCATTTTTCAGCAGAACATTTCATTCGATATCGTTGGATATCTTCATGTCTTTAATTGAAATATATTGCTGAAAGATGAAATAATAACCACCACCATCTTTCCAACTCTACTTCACCATTCATGCGATTAAAGCTTGATATTAGAGAAATAATTAGATGTACGAGTCTATAGACGATTCTCAGTTAACTTTTCTGACACACCTCGTATGCGTTTGCGAATGAATGAATGACTTATTAATAGAAGTTTCATGTAATTTGACACTGATCTATAAGCAATCTGAATTGTTTAAGATGTTTAAACTTGCAAGAAACTGAACGGTTCAAAAAGGACGGTAAAATGAATGTCAAAATTTTGTTTCCATGGGGGGCAAATGTGATGAAATTTATTAGAATGATTATCAGAAATGAGCTGAATTTGTAAGTCACTCATTGCAGTCACAACTATTAGAGTTTTCTGACAGATTAAGTGGAATAACAGCTGGGTATTGATCAAATCTCCAATGTGAATATAATCTCGATTTTCTTGTGCTTTTGATCGCCAACTTTGTTATTAATTACAAATAAAGAATTGTAGCATGCATGTAATTACTAGATCTGAAAATGAATTTTTCCCGGACAATGGAGCTCTGAAAACATGGAGAACATGGGAACTCTTGGAACTCGTCAGATTTTGATGTTAAGAGCGTCCCATAAGTTTCTCCGTGATAGAAATCTGCGTTCTTGATGTTAGGTGGTCATGTTTTGTGTCGTGTTTGTGCTCTGACAATCAGAGTCATTTTCCTGTTGACAAGAAATCATTGAAAATATTTAATTGAGATGATTTGGTAACTTGACATGTTCTGGATCTCAGTTTTTACACGTTCGCCGCGAACTACTGGAATTCGTTTCATGTTAGGAAAGATATGATTCTTTTTCATTTCAAAGAAATTTAGTTTTGCGAACAAAACAAACATGAAACAAAGAGCAGTCATTCTATAAGTTGAGAATGCTTCTTCAGAACAAATGAAAATTGTTAATTTTATACCGGTAACTTAGTCTAATTCAAATATATATGCAATGAACATATTAACTAATGCGAACACAGCATCTGTTTGCTTTCCATCAGCTGATCAATGCGCCGGAAATTGCTGTACCATGAGCATTTTCAAAATACGTCATGTGGAGTACATTTCTGAATTCTTTTTGGCTGAATCGGGGGCTCGCACTTGATCAATCGCCATTGAAAGATCCAGAGTTTTGTTCTCAAGCAAAGGTCGCATAACAGAGGATCGAAAACCAGATATAAACCAGTCGATGATACGTTGATCAAGCAAAGTTCTACTTAACCATGGTGGGACCAGTGATGCTGTATGGAAGCGAGTGTTGGGCGCTTTTCTCACATTTTTCTCACATCTTTCTCACTTCCGCCAAACTACACGAACAATCAAGGTAAACAATCGGCAGTCACTGTGAGAGAACAAAAACATGTGTTCGCTAATTATTTTTTTAAACCTTCGTTTACCTTCCATTGTATTTGTGTACTTTAACGGAAATGAGAAAAATGTTGAAGAAGTTTGAAAAATATCTATTGACCTTATATGAATTAGATATTCGCAAACTCTTTACATCGCTAGGATTGAGAAGATACAAAACATGAACAGGTCAATATCATGTCAAGAACTTTCTTGCCTCATTTGTATAAGTAATTTTTTCTCAATTGATATTGAGACTGGTGCTTCCACACAGGCACGGAAATACCATCGCGTCAACGAAAATACTCCTCTCCATCTTTCGACGCTTCGGTCTTGATTTGAAGTTCGGGCATCGGCCGCTCAACTTCATCAATAATTTTCTTCTCGGCAAATATTCTACCGTTTAAACAGGTCGGCAAGAATGTCTAAGACAGCTCTCATTTCGCCGTCTCAGCATGTGGTATCTTTCACTTGTCTGCAAGTCTTTAATCTGCATTACACATCAGACTCCGGTTTGTTCTTTTCTCTCAAAACACGACCAATATAACACATCGGATCTGTATATACACTGCATACATGCACAGAAGTCGCTCTGTCCGTCTGATGACATCTGGTCCATCAGCATCATTTTCCCTAAAGTGAACGATGCGATAACTTCGTCGAATATAACCACCATTTCATTTCAGTTTTTTGTGAGCATCCATCCTTAGTTCTATCGACTATTGAAGGCGGGGGACGCCGTTGCAGTGTCTGGTTTGTACTGACCTAATTTAATAGAATTCGGCCATAAAACAAAGGGGAGTTTCTTTTTTCCGGCCTTTGACGAAAGAAGAGAAGACCTTTTTACAACTTCGATAGATGTAATTTTCCAAGCTCGTGAGAAAAGAATGTGTCGCTTCCTCAATTTCTAGACGATTTTCATTTTTCGAAATAAAGCTCTCCCATGCGTTTCGTCACGGTGGACAGTCTGAAGCTTTGTTTCCAATAATAAAAATCATCTATAAATTGAGGGAGCGATATCCTTTTTTCTTTATTGTGGATAATTGCATGATGAGCCTCCCGTACAAGATAACGAAAGATTTATTAGATGGAAGTGATTGTTAGTACAAGCCCCAGTCATGTTGATATGAGTACTTTCTTGTGCTTTATTGTGTCACAAATCACCAAGAGAACCATAATCAAAGACACTGATCATAATTAGCTGTAATAATTGAAGACGATGTAGTGTTTAAAGTCGGAAAACTGCATAATTTTTACATGTTAAACTTTTGGAAATACCTACTTGTCCTCACCAACAATATCGGATAAGTTCTATACTTTAGAAGAAGGGCGCTACCATTTATCGATGTTTTTCTACTTAGCATCAATATTTTTCGTCTCCAAATTTCACGCCAGTTTACAGTCTTTACATGTCCCACTGTCTTTGACATATATCTTAATAGACTTAATTTAGTGAGTCACAAAGTAATACCTCAGAACATTGAATTCGCACATAATGTAATGATTCTATCCATTTATAAATCATCAGCTGTGCAGAGGGAATGAATGGGTGTCAAATGATCCTCAACAGAGGCGTACCAGGTCTGTCATGTGACTGTCTGTATTAGATAGAACTCATCAATGAAACGTTGAATTATTCCTTCATTTGATTTCATTCAATTCGCTGTTCGTTATTCCTGTTAATAACTGCAACACAGAGGCAGCTGTTAGAAAGATCATCAGATTGATGCAATTCACTTAAAGGTCACCGCAACTGAGTTACAAGTTTTTGATATTCAATTATCAGCTGGACAATTAATAAAGACAAGTGTCAGTCAAGTGCATATGAAAGCATCAATTAGAAAGAGGAAGGGATGTTGTGAAGAGATGAATTCACCGAACAGTTGCATGGCGTGGATTTCCAATCATTTAGTCGTCTCGTGAGAGGATGTTTTCCTACAAACCTGTGCGTCCAACATGTGCTATCTGAATTGAGAAATTCACGAATGTAAGTGATGGGAAAACAAGAAACTTTGATCGAAACTAATGGTTTCAATCCTTCACGGTTTGTAGAGAAGTTCTGGAATGAGAAATCTGTACCGATCTCTTCTACTGTTCTGAATGTTATTTTATATGAAAGCATTGACCATTACGAGAATAATGAAAAATTCACCAAATTCAAATGTCAATCAATAAATTGCTAAAAATTTCAATATTATTTAGATTTTGCCTGAAATTCACCATTTAAGCTCAACGCTAGTCCTAAATTATCCACAAATTGATGTCTACTATCAGCAAATGAATCGTCTAAAATCTGAAGATCAACAGATTCAGTTATTAAATAACAATTATTGAAACGATAAACTGCCATCCATATACGTCAAGAAAAGATTTTCCCTGATTGATGCAATTCTTCGTTACTTCTCATTGAATGTTAGATATAGCGCTAGTCTATGTTCAAAATGAAAAGTCGCAGCAAGACAAAGAAAAGTTCCATCTATCGAGCGATAGAGCGGTCATAGGGGTCTAATTGTTGCCATTTAGCACATACAGTATATCTGATTTGATATCTTGAGTTATAGTCCGGCAGCCAGCACGAGCGTCTGCAGGGAACGAGACCGACAATGAGACTTTCGCAAGATGATGTACACCTCATAGTCCGGCAGCCAGCACGAGTTTCTGCAGGGAACGAGGCCGACAATGAGACTTTCGCAAGATGATGTACACCTCATAGTCCGGCAGCCAGCACGAGTTTCTGCAGAGAACGAGGCCGACAATGAGACTTTCACAGAATGATGTACACCTCATAGTCCGGCAGCCAGCACGAGTGTCTGCAGGGAACGAGGCCGACAATGAGACTTTCACAGAATGATGTGCACCTCATAGTCCGGCAGCCAGCACGAGTGTCTGTAGGGAACGAGGCCGAAAATGAGACTTTCACAGAATGATGTACACCTCATAGTCCGGCAGCCAGCACGAGTTTCTGCAGGGAACGAGGCCGACAATGAGACTTTCACAGAATGATGTACACCTCATAGTCCGGCAGCCAGCACGAGTTTCTGCAGGTAACGAGGCCGACAATGAGACTTTCACAGAATGATATGCACCTCATAGTCCGGCAGCCAGCACGAGTGTCTGCAGGAAACGAGGCCGACAATGAGACTTTCACAGAATGATATGCACCTCATAGTCCGGCAGCCAGCACGAGTGTCTGTAGGGAACGAGGCCGACAATGAGACTTTCACAGAATGATATGCACCTCATAGTCCGGCAGCCAGCACGAGTGTCTGCAGGGAACGAGGCCGACAATGAGACTTTCACAGAATGATGTACACCTCATAGTCCGGCAGCCAGCAAGAGTTTCTGCAGGGAACGAGGCCGACAATGAGACTTTCACAGAATGATGTACACCTCATAGTCCGGCAGCCAGCACGAGTGTCTGTAGGGAACGAGGCCGAAAATGAGACTTTCATAGAATGATGTACATCTCATAGTCCGACAGCCAGCACGAGTTTCTGCAGGGAACGAGGCCGACAATGAGACTTTCACAGGATGATGTGCACCTCATAGTCCGGCAGCCAGCACGAGTTTCTGCAGGTAACGAGGCCGACAATGAGACTTTCACAGAATGATGTACACCTCATAGTCCGGCAGCCAGCACGAGTTTGTGCAGGGAACGAGGCCGACAATGAGACTTTCACAGAATGATGTACACCTCAAAGTCCGGCAGCCAGCACGAGTTTGTGCAGGGAACGAGGCCGACAATGAGACTTTCACAGGATGATACGCACCTCATAGTCCGGCAGCCAGCACGAGTGTCTGTAGGGAACGAGGCCGAAAATGAGACTTTCACAGAATGATATGCACCTCATAGTCCGGCAGCCAGCACGAGTGTCTGTAGGGAACGAGGCCGACAATGAGACTTTCACAGAATGATGTACACCTCATAGTCCGGCAGCCAGCACGAGTTTCTGCAGGGAACGAGGCCGACAATGAGACTTTCACAGAATGATGTACACCTCATAGTCCGGCAGCCAGCACGAGTTTGTGCAGGGAACGAGGCCGACAATGAGACTTTCACAGAATGATATGCACCTCATAGTCCGGCAGCCAGCACGAGTGTCTGTAAGGAACGAGGCCGAAAATGAGACTTTCACAGAATGATGTACACCTCATAGTCCGGCAGCCAGCACGAGTGTCTGTAGGGAACGAGGCCGAAAATGAGACTTTCACAGAATGATATGCACCTCATAGTCCGGCAGCCAGCACGAGTGTCTGTAGGGAACGAGGCCGACAATGAGACTTTCACAGAATGATATACACGGTGTGCCTTGTACGAATCTGCGCGTCTGCCGAGTTCTTGTTTCATGTAGTTGCTCTTCTTGTTAGACAGAATCAAAGAAAATGAGATGTTAATCCAACGGCACGCAGATTGTATGTTTTGGCAAAATGAAATTTTCTATGCTTTCTCTTTATTCACTGAAAAGTATTGAGCTATGAGTCATAAATTTTGACATGATGTGTCTTCAGGTGTCTTCCTATTATGTTCATTGGACATTTATCTATGGAGATTAACACATTCAGATTTGGAAAGCCTCCCACTGTCGGCGGACACCAGCATACTGATTGCCTTTATTCACAATGAACCGCATTCTCGTATGCATGGCCGATCAGAATCATGGTAATATCGCTTGCACATGACAGAAAAATGAGCTGAAAATCTTCCATGTCAAAAATTATGGCTCTAAACTTAGTTCTTTTCAGTTGATAAGAGAAAACATAAAAAATTTAACCAAAGACTGCAATCTGCGTCCCATTAGATTAGCATGTGTTTTTCTAATATCCTGTCTGACAAGAAGATGAACTGACTAGAACTCGGCAGACGCGCATATTTGCAGCAGCGTCATTTCAAACAATGCCTTGATATTCGATAGCAGAAGACCATAGCACGTTCGATAATAGTCTATCTGCGACTCGATCCCTCCTCCAGGCTTCACCTCGTGTTAAATTAACTAAATGTACTATAGCGATGACGCAGGCCGAGACTGACATTTTGGAATGTCCTTCGGATGTCACAGCTGTATAACAACACATCAGAACACGAAGATTTCTGTACACGTGATCTGTGCACGGAGCGCAGCTAACCATTTCAATAATGAAAAAGGCTTCACAGAGATTCCATGCGATTCGAACATCGAAAAATACTTTAAATATACAAGAAATTCTCAACGCATACAACACTTGACTGTATTGATGATGGAAATATTTTGTAATCTCCATCCTAGCCGGACGATGTCTGCGGATAGTCGCAGAAATATATCGCTGCTCAAAAGAAATTAATAAATCCTAATAGAATCGGTTCTTCCCAACTATAAAAAATAATGACAATTGGCCGAAATATTTTCAAACTTTTCTTTAGTCGATTCACGTGTTGTTTATAACAGAGCAAATATAAGACAAAATTCTTTCTTTGTCTACACGTTATATTTGAGTCACTTTGTGTCTACTTAAACTTATTTTTCAAAGGTACTGTGTAACCAAATAATCTCTTTTATTTTGAAGGATTGAATTCACGTTGTTTTCATGAAAATATACTTTCATGATTAAAATATGACCGCAATTCTCATTTTATTCTGATTTTCCTAATTGTCGTCTTACTGTAACACTAGTTTATGATTTATAGTGTTAACTTAAAATGCGAATGAACTGTCAGACTATTTTGTAAAAATATTTTAAATTTTCAGTCAGTCACTAGGCCTACGATGCCGCCATTTTTCGCATAATTTGTATTCATCAGCTCATGCAAGCTGTGTGACTGATGTTACGTTGAAAAATGTTTTGATTGAGAATATATCTATCCTATCTAATGTGCATTATGAATGTATCTAGAAGTCTCAGAAACCTTGAACAGTACTCTCTAGGAAATTGCAAGCTACATGCATGCACTTGGCTTTGTATTATTTGTAAAGCTGCAAGTGTGTGTAGCCATGCGCCTACCAAAATTGTGAGTACATTTTTGCATTGCAAACTTCTATGAGAACGCTCCAATTCTAATCTTATAATTCCTGAATCCTGCGCATTCGTTACCCTTCACAGCCATGCATTGGAGGTAGAGTGTCGACTCAAAAAGATATCGGACGACAGTGAAAATTTTTATGTCAAAAGACAGCCTTCCGCGGAGATTGCGGTCCTGCGGTCTAAAAATTGTTTGTTCTTTTTATAAAAAAGGTTTTGAAAAATGTTCCTGTGTTGATATACCAGCAACTTGGAACCTCATATTTCAATACATAAGTAGCATGAAAATATAAATTCAAGCATCTTAATTAAACGGATATTAAGTTGATTTTGAAGGAAATTATATTATCGGCATCATATTGCAAGTCTTCATACAAAAGTTGAGATCTTATTCAGCTTTTTTTAAATTTCAAGTTTTCCAGCTCTGCTCTTTTCCAGCAGGCTAAATGGATCTGTTAAGTTAAGCATATTGTCCAAATTATTAATTGCAATCTACGGACCATGGAAAACACTGTGTTTCATTGAGTCATAAATGGCTAGAATCAGTTGGAATTCAACTATTAATATTCAATTGTAGATTAATGCAATTTAACATAATTCTATGATTCACCAAATTAAGTTTCATTTTTAATTTGAATAGTATTGTGGACCCATTTGCATACCCACAGTTAGTTTTTAGTGTCTTTGATTGTGATAATTTGCTCCTTCAGTGCCCCTGGTTTAAGTGACATGAACAAGCTCAAGAAAGACTCCTCTTAATAAGACTGAGCATTTATGTGAGGCACTTCCATCGAAGCTTATTTGATGAAAATTACTTCTCCACATTTGTCACGACACATAGGATTTGTAGAATATTATTCTTCTACCCTTCTGGATTGCTATCATAGTCAGTCAATTAACTGAGGCGATTTCTTCAAAAGTGTAGCAATATCTCACATTTAGCACTGGGTCACAAATTGAGTTCATTTAATGAAATCGAAACTGCATACACATTGGGGATTTTATTGATACTGAATTATTACCCTAGTTAATGTAACCTACTTACTCCATGTTAACGCACAACTACGAGTTGCCTAGCCATCATTGAACAATTGCAAATCGGTAAAACTATTTTCCAAATGATATTTTAATGCTAGAAAACAGAAAGAGTGACACTTGCTGACATATGGAAAAGTCTTTAAACTGTCATAAAATCAATTTCAAGCAAATAGAATGGGACAAGTTGGATTTTATGCACATGAAACGCAGTTCTCTGACCGAACATACAGATTCTCATCAACTTTGTCTACCATTCCATACAGACGCATCTCTTCAGCCCTGCTGGTCAGGCTCCAAGGTCCTCTCGGTCGTGTGTTGTACACGAAGAGCGGATAACCTTTGTTACTTTTACCCCATGCACAACGAACATCTCTTTGAACAACTGCAAGGAATCCTGTATCTCTTGGACATCCTTTGTGTTTCCCAGACAGGTAGAATGGACGTATTACGTATTTGTCGGTGAATCCCTTCATTCTGAAGTTGGCATCTTGGAAAACGTATCCGTTCAGTTCTTGAATTGACCATGGATACATCCCGATAATGTCACGCTTCTGAAACCATTCTCCATCCTTCAGAGACAATCTCTGATTTCTCACACGAAACATCACTTCTGCGTGCTGTTTTCCAGCGGTGGAGAATTCGAGACGAACTTTGGAGAATCTAACTTCTTTCTCAATAAGAAACAGAGGAGATTTGAAGGCTGCTGTTGAGTCTGGCTTCACATTGGAGCACATGGTAGTCATTGAGGACATCATGTACGTGTAAGGCATCACATTTGACAGCGCAAACACTCTCAATAACAAATACTCCTTCTTTGACTCAAGAGGTTTCCATTCACAACGGCATGGATTGGTTGGGAAGCCGCTGCATTTCCCTACCAATTCACAGATATTGCCTCTGAAACGATAGAAAGCAGCATTTGCTTTTGTTGCCTCTGCAGCGCATTGGAGGCCTGTCACCCCAGTGAATGTTCCGATGACTTTGCCCATTCGTGAACATATGGGAGTTCCGGGAGTTCTACTGCAGGTCCCTGAAATGCAATGAAATGTTTAGTCATCAACGTTTGTGTTTGGGAAACACATATGTATTTAAAACATTCATGCTACACTGTAAACTGTCGCCTCCTAAAATCGAAGAAATCTGCATCCTAAAGCGCGACACACTAGAATTTTAGGAGGTTGCGTGAAATAGAATGCTGACATACTAAAGAGAACAATAACACTAGTGCGCTAGCCTCCTAAAACGCTTTGCTTTAGGATTTTTTTATTAGTTACGAATAGTGTCTCGCTTCAGTGTGTGATTTAGGAGGTGCTGGTTTAGAGTGTAGAAATGAGTTAATTAAAGTACACATCAATAAAACATAGACAAATAGGAGAGTAGAAAACATGCATACACATAAAGCAGTTAAAATAACAGGGTAAGAAACGTGTATAAAATTATGTAGGTAAAACATACATAGCTACTATAGAAATGAGTTAATTAAATTGTACAAAATTGTCTAATGTCACTTGAATTTTAGGCTTTAATATTGTTGACCTATCAATGTTGTCCTGCAGAGTGTACAAACTGGATGACATGTCGATTCCTTGTTGAAGCATGTATCTTTTCAGCGTTTGGAGAGCGGTTCTGGCGGACTTGTGGTCGACTGGTGGCAGTGGAAGATCATCGTTGTCATTATCTTCATCACTGTCTTCACTTAAACACGGCCTTGACCTTACGTAATCTACCTTTATGAACAGGAAATATAGAGGCCAGTGATTAAATGGAATGTACACACCCACGTTAACAAGATTGCATAATCAAATGGCCAGAAAGCTATTTAATGTGCAAAACTGTTTATTTTCGATGCAAGAACAATGAAATCAAATTGTTTGCTTTAATAAGTGTCACAAATCTGCCAATTGACTAAAAAACAGTCACTAGAATAATTGATGTGTTGTGTAAAATTGGTCCAATTAAGCGGAATTTTGCTCCAATAAAACGACATATTCATACATATGTTAGATCTATCAGAAAGATGCAAAGAAATCCATATTTATAAATTATCGTTCAGCTTTACCAACAGAAATGAAAGTGAACATTGTGAAAAATGAAAGAAACCGACGACTTGAACGTTGCTCAGATAATCAACAAAAGAAACAATGTGAACGCGAATTTAAAAATATTTTACAACTAAATGATTATCCTCCTAATTTTATGAGTCTCAAAGTGCCTAAAGTCTCACACATGCGTAAAAAAGTACAACATAAGAACGAATTCTTCTGCTTCCATATCCCATATATTTCAGATGCTGTTAATCTCAAAATCAAAACAATTTTACAAAAATTAGAATTGCCTGTCCGACTTTATCATCGATCATTACAAATGGTGTTACAAAAGCCCAAAAAAGTGAAACAGTGTGCTTCCATCAATTGCAGAAATCCAAATAAGAACATCTTAGTGAATTAGTCATTTATAAAATTGACTGTAAAAATTGTAAACAATTTTTACATAGGAAGCACAGTCAGATTTCTGCACACGCGAATCAATGAACATCTTACTAACCATCATTCCTCTGTTAACAAACACCTCCAATTGTGTAAATCAGATATTGATGCAACAGTGATTGACAGAGATATATCAATGCCATGAAATTTCACCTTCGAGAATCTGTGCTAATCAAAAGACACTGTCCTACATTAAATAACAGGGAGGAATACACAGAATATCAATCACTGATTTTTGAATTTTGATGTCTTTCTTCTCAATATTGTATCTGCTTGATAAGGCCGTCTTAACGGTGGAAATTTGTAACAAAGATCACTTTGCCAAATTTGATTTTAGCAGCTTGGCATAAAACCCTCAAATAAATTGTATAATAAAATAATTTACTATGTAATATATAATAGCGGACTCTATATTTTTTTATTTGCATTTTTTTAAGTGGAAATCTATCGTCAACATCTTGTCTTGTAATTTCCATTTCGATTGAAAGCTAAACAATTTCTCAACTGAAATCATCGCATACGATATTGGCAACATAAAACTTCGGCAGCAAGAAGTCTTTACAGAGAAAAAGAAACCCGAAGAAAATGAGAGAAATGCAAGCGATTTATCGATTTCTTTTGTTCATAGAATTTTCTTTGTCTCCGTCTTTTTATGTAGTGGAAAGAGAATGGCTATGGAAATTATTTGATGAATCCCGAGGGATATATCAAATAATTTCACGAACTATGTCAGAGAATCGTATAGCTATCATCTATCCGTTATAAAGCATGACAGATCATTAGGACCATAGATATCCGCGATAAACTCCCTCTCTACCAAGATTTTCTCGATTTCCAAGATATACGATGTTCTACAACTATGTCAATAATTGGTTATTACTTTGGTATACTTGTATTGACCTGAGATCCCCCGCTGGGAGATACTATTAATCCAATTAATGGAAGGAGCGTAATCTATGCCAATTATGAGTGCTCTTGTAGTCTACATCTGTGCATGGATATCTATATAGTAAGGGGATGAGACATTCTATTCAAAATCAATTTAGCTCTATACCAACTTGGTGTTACTTGAATCAAAGAACTTTGCTAGTTGTAATTCGGCAACGACATTATTACAGTTGAGATGTTGAACTGCAACAAGTCAGATTTATTTCACTTTGAAGTAAACAACAATTTATCGTATAGAAGACAACTGCTTCGTATTAATGAAGAAATCAGTCGAATTACAAAATCGACATTTGAATGTGCACATTGATTTGTTGTTCAGTTAAGAATACCTCTTCTTCAACAGTGTGTTCGAAATCCTTGAATAGTCATCTCTCCATCATCCAAAGATTGTTCAAATCCTCAGACTGCAATTATTGTGGAGAATTTCCTCAGTGCATTCTTCTCATCAGTTACCTGTGTGAAAAATTGAGTTTTGTGAAACAATGCCTTCACCAATCACGATAGCTCTTTATGTTCAGGAATCGTACCTATATCTTGTTTAATCAAACTTTGGCATGAAGCTATAACAGGTTCGGATCATACTTTCGGAGTGATGCATTTCAGAAAATCATTTATCAATTTAATCCAGTTATTAAGAAAAATGCTTCAATCGCTCACAGCTATTATATAGTTAATGTCTTTTCCTGATCAAACTGGTGAATTCTGAGAAGAATATGGTTTATACTGGAAATGGAATAATCAGTGCCTTTTCAAAATGATTTTCGCCACGAAGTTGTTCTGAAAGTTGAATTTGATAACATTGTCCAAGGAAAATCTCCAAAATGAAATTAGATTGACAAGAACGTTTTACGTATGTTCAGAGAAAATGTTGGCTGGAAGTCTCTTGCAGTTCATCGAAGGAGAGCATGAAAGAAGTGCATTCGAATAAAAGGGAAAGATTATTTGAAGAGAAATCATTTGACAAATTTAGAGATGCAACGTTTCAAAGACGATTTTTTTGTGTCCATAATGCCAAAAGAAGATCGGTGCCATTCTGCAGATCATTGCATAAACACTTTTATCATTATGTCAGGGTTAAAATTTCATTTTAAAATTAAGTGAGCACAAGATCAAAATAGTATAGAATTTACATAATTAACTGTGGCGAATTATTTACATTCGTGTGATACAATGCCTTAAGCTTCCAAGCGAACATCACTAAATTTGAATGAGTAATTTTTAATAAAGAAATTTGCTGGATTTCATCAGATAAATAGAAGTATTAACAAAAGTGGCCTTTAGGATAATGGTAGTCACATGTATATATTAATGTTCAGTCTATCTGCAGTTCTCCATAAGGTTCTAGATTCTCTGTTTCAAGAAAACAATTCTGTATGACTTATAGTTGTAAGCGTTAGTTTTGATGATCAATCCTTCATAATTTTTATCTTATAGCTACTCGGGCTATATTTCAAAGTATTCAATTCATTAATGCATTCATCTGCAGCAATTTATGGTGAAGATAAATAATACAGACAGAGACACAAATGTCCGATCAATGTTCTGTAGAGTGATGTCGATCTATATTTACAATTTCTGGATATCTAAGCTGAAATATCATTGAAACGTCTTAACTGTTCAAAGCACAGAAATAGACAGGTCGTCTCTTCTTCTGTTTGACTAGAAGGGAAACAGTGGAATATGAAACGCTAATGAAATGCACAATCTGCTGAATAAGTACCATAGCAATCGAACAATGAGCAGTCAGGTCAACATTAAACACGCCAAATTGTGCAAAGTTTCAGTGACTTATCAACCGGATCACACAGCAAAGAGACGCAGACGATGTCAAGTTCTACAGAGAAGTTTGTGAACGTTTTTTCATGCGCCTGCTAACTTTTTTTAAAATGATCGGAGGGCCCAACATTTTCAAGAAAACTTTTGCGCAATGATCTGAATTCTTCGAACCTGAAGGAATCGCGGCGATCGGAGCATTTTGAAGGAATTCAGAGCAATCCGCAAGCGACGCACGACTATTTTTCCTATCTCTGTAAGGTATTAAAAATTTCTTTTTGCCCACTTATTAAGTTCCTGCATGTGCCATCTGTTTGAATCAGTTTGTACTTCTAGCAAAGTGATGCGATTAAACAATCAAATTCTGTGGTTCAAAGTGTTCCTGAAAATCATCACACTTCGAAGAATTTTTCTTTTACATGTTGCCTTTTAAATTGATAAATTTCATGGATTTGTCGAGACATCCTATTCATCTGTTGCAATCATTAACGTAATAATTCGATATGTTTCTGCAAAAGCTTGTTTGAAAATTGACTTAAGTCTGAATGTGGACGACTTTGTTATTCTTAGCTCTGACGTTCTGCTATGATCAATAATCCCGTCTAAATTTTCGGAATATTATTCATCTCTAATTCCACCACAACTTGACCATAGTAAAAGATAATTTCGGGAATATATCAACTGATTTCCACAAAAGAAACTCTTGACATGAGCTCACTGAATCCAACGTTATTTAATACAAAGTCTGGAAATATGAGTGATAGAAGCATTTTTGATGAACTGCTGTGAGAGAGGAGACTATAGAGATTCTGATAGACTCGTCCTATCAGGAGAGAGAACGGCATAAAGATTCTTGTGAGGCTGTGATGCATGCTTTTCCAATATAACGACGAAATGGTAGCGAAGTAAATGAACAAGAATGACAAATTACAGCATTATTCTGCATTCAATTAGTGTTGGAGCTATTCGCAGGTAACACCAAGTTGGTATAATGCAGAAAAGACTGTCTCATCCCCTTACTATATAGATATCCATGATCTGTGAATAGATAATCCATGGAGTTCTATAGAAGTCCATGGATAATCTGAGAATAGGTGCTTAAATTGTTGGTCAGGCTAAATTTCTATTCAAATACTCTTGATGATCACAGACTTGTTAATCACAATCTGTCCTTGATCATCATAGCATGTCGTCAAATAAAGTTCTCTTCGCAACTCGTGCATGAGATTGCTTTATCATAGCATTCCAACTCGTTAGATTTAAATGGTCCTTACCCTACAGGCTCGCGCATTTAAGATATCTAATGGAATCTTTTGGAATGCTATAATGAGGCAATCATGCACCAGTTACGTCAATAGCTATTATTGCACTGCTTCGTTGAAATACATTGTCACATAGAAAGTTTTTATCCTCTAAGACGGTGAATTCTAGTTGCGTAAGCAACCATTCTATCGTATTCCTCAACTTCATGTCAGATAGGCAGAATAGGCGTGGATAGAAATAGAAGTACATTTTCCCACAATGAGATTTCTCAAATGTGGGATTTCTGTGGCACTCGTGCGAAATCATGGACGTCGCCAGAGATATCTTTGGATATCCAAAAAGACAAAGATATCCCTCGCGACGTCCATGCTGCTAAATGCAAGTTAGATTGTCAGCAGGAAAATTTCAGTGCAATCGCTGGCTATGCCACAATATTTGTCAAATCAGCTATAAATAATATCATCTGTACATCCTGAGTTATGTGGCAGTGTTGAAGGAACATCCATTCAATAAAAGTCTATTTTGAACGATTGCTTGATGGATTGAATGGGAAAAAGAAAATGGCAGCAATTACATTACAAAACCTATCAAAAACGTGGTGTATTTTGACGTGTGTCTGTCGATGTGATTTCAATAGCAGACAGTTGCTTGCATAAATAATGTCTGTATTTTCTAATTTTGGTCAATCATATTTCATCGAACATTGCTGTAAGCATTTACCGTTTCTTTATCAATAGTGTTATAAGCAGAGTTGGAAAAGTCGGAATTGGAATTGGAATTGGAATTGACCTTGATAAACCTCAATTCCACTTTTTCGATAGAACTGTGAAAAATCTATTTGTACAAAAATTGAAATCACAGTATTCGGCCGTTGTGTTAACTGCACGCAGAGATAAGAGAGGGATAGATCGACAGAGGGAGCTTTATTCTATTGTTGAATATAGGGTGTTAATTGTGACTTCGATTGGCCTACAGCCCCCGGACAATGTTCATTCAGCGATTAAGCAAATATTGAAAAGACAATCATCTTCGTACAATCTGTTGTTTAGTTATTGATCAAGTAAGATAATTAATCAAAATAAAACAATTGTTGAATTCAGTTCTTGATAGGATAAGCCCAAAAATTGGAGATTAACTTAATCAATTAACACACGAAAAACAATTGGTTTGGAAAGATGAAAAGTAACGCTGCAGTGAAGGGCATCAACCCTGTCAGTTCAAATCACAATATAGACAGTGTCAACAAATTATTCTAATAATTAATGATTCAATTTAAATGGCAATTACGTAAACTATTATTCAACTTCGAATCACAACAATTAACAATATTAATTTTTAAGACTATAGTCTTCAATCCCGCTGATGTGTTGCCGCATACGCTGCTGTGTTGTTGTTCGCTGGCAAGCAGTTGTTGTTGTTGCTACTTCTGTAGTTACGTTACACCGCGAGAGCCTGGAGTTCTTCTAACAGCCACTGAAGATGTATGTGTTGTTGTTGGTAGTTGTTGTTGTGTCAATTTCTCATCACTTCTGATTTATACAAATTTTTGAGACTTGTATCCACTTTGAGACCAAATCCACTTTCTTTTGGAAAATTGAAAGAGCTTCCTTTAATCTCTGCTCATTAGCTTTCGACCCGACCACATTTCGTTCTTATCACGGAATTTTTAATCTCCTTTTTTAACATGCACCATTAATCAGTCTTCATGATATCATTTTTATTGTCGTTTTTTCTTTGCATCCCAAGGTAGGGTCGTGATGAGCATTTTATAACTGAATTTAATCGCCTCTATACTTCGAATTTCTTGATTATTTCTACCTCAAAAATTTACTTCCAAACATTTGCGTGACTGTGAGCACAATGCTGTGTGAGCCGTCAGTCATGTTTGACATAATTCATTTTGCAGCGCCCATCACTTGTCACGCATCTTGTTCTCCATCAATCCTTTCATGATATCGTTATTGGACGTCAGTCATGAACGTTCATTTTCGGACACCTTGTCTTAGATGTGGTGTAAATGGAAGATTACCCAACAATGATTTCAATGACATAGCCCGCATGATATCAGCCTGTGCAGAACCGGTGAAGCAGAACCTCGTATCATTTACAGAGTGCGCCAATCCATTCGTACGTTTTGACTGTTCTATCAACCACGTCAGCAATCCGGTTGACTTGACTTTATACCGACATCAGACAGTACAGAGTAAGTCTTCAAATGGCGCACATGCATTTTCAATGGTAATTATGGCGACATCTCCTGATATTGACCATGGATGGGCCCTAGTTGTCTTGTTTTTCACATGTCTTTCGCGCTTCTTCATATTCGGCATTTCTTACTCAACTGCAATCATTTACTCCACATTTCTTGAAGACTTCCAGGCCTCTCCTACAATCACTGCATGGGCTGTGAATCTCACTGCTGTTTGTCTTTATATTTTTGCTCCGCTAGGTAATATGTGTTTAAGGACTCTTGGCATTCGACTCACTGTTGCGGTTGGCTGCATAATCTCATCAACTGGACTTCTTGCGACGTCTTTTGCACCGAATATTCATTGGATATTGTTTACTCACGGCATAGTATCAGGAACTGGATTTGCTTTCATCTATGTGTGTCAGTTTGAAGGTGTAGCTCGATATTTCAATGAATACCGTAAGATTGGCTTCGGCTGTTTGGGCGTCGCCGTAGCACTTGGTCAGGTTGTTTATACTCCGATGATGTTTTCACTGTTCCAATATTTTCACTGGCGAAATGCTTTCATGATTTTATCGGCGCTAAACCTCAATTGTTTGTTATTTGCAGCCGCGGCAATTCAGCCTCGTTATGAAGACTTAGAGGAAGAAACAATAAATCTTCGCACAAAGTTCTTTAAAGATGGTGATAAAGTGAATACAAAGACTTCCTCCACATTTGCACAAATTTGCAGCGATTTGCGACTGCTGAGAAATGTCCGGTTTTTGATGCTTATTCTCAGCAACATGTTGACAGCTATTGGTACTGGAGCGTTCTTGACACACATTGTAAATTATTCAAAATTACAAGGTCACGAAGATATTCAATCAGCCTTCCTTCCCTCTCTGCAGGCGATAACCTCGATGATCAGTCGAATACTCATAAGTATTTGTCTTCAGGTGTTTAGGCTTGATGTTCCACTCACGTACACTGTCATGTTTACAATATCAGGCATTATGATTGTGTTATATGGTTACATAACAAACTATTTTGTTCTTGCAATTGTGACAGCGATAATTGGCATTCTGCTGGGCATTTGGGCAATGTTTGCAGAGTTTGTGGTCGTTCTTCTTGGTGTTGAGAAGTTGTCAATTGGTGTGAGCTTTGCTGGAATTACAACAGCGATCGGATTTTTATGTGGAGGACCGTTGGCAGCATTTGTGTATGAATTAGACCCTACATATCGCCGTAGCTTTGTCATAGCTGGTTTAATAACGCTTGTTGGGGGTCTGATCAACATTCCATCAATTGTTAAAAGATCTAGAGCGGACGCACAGGCCATTTAATGAATTGAGTTTAAAAACATGTGGAATCGCTCTCTCTCCCTCAAAATTTCAAAATGTTTCTTGCCCATCTTGTGGGAACAAGCAAGTCTCTCTCTCTTTTTCGATATTTTAGAAATAAAACAATTTTTATTGAATATATTAAACAATTGAACTATGACATTTTTAGCAGCTGAAAGGACTGCTCCTGACTGCCTTAATTAAGAACAATAAGTGGAAAGCAGAACGCTAACTTTGTGACAACGTCCAAGGAACGACTCATGAAGGATATGGTCGAAATTTTCAATTGTGTGAAATACATCCATAGTCCTCGAAATTCTTCTATTTTCTCAAGAGTCTGATGAACATTTATCACATGATAAGCATACGTCATAAAGCGACGGACCTTTTTTGCATGCTTGTCATAACTTCACTATTATTCTTACAAAGAACATCTCTGGGATTTATAGTAGAAAAATATCGCAAACTTCAGTAACTTTGCAGTTGATGCTGAAGATTCAAACCTAATATGTCTAAAGTAGAAGCGTTTTGAGAAGTATGACATTTCAGAGTAGAGTTGGAACCGGTGTTATGATGTAAATAGAATTATTAAAGAGGCCTAGTTTACATATCTCAGCATTGACGCAACTCCTATTGAAAATTTCAGCCATGCCCAAGTTAATTTGAGATCTGCAATTAGCAAGTTAGTGACATTTCGACGGGCATTCATTAAATATCACTTTAAACACACTACTGACAAATCGTCTAAGGTAGTGAGACTGCAATAATAAATAAATGCTGCCTTTTACAAACACCATTATGTTATGATATTCTTTCTTCTCCAATCCAAGTTCCTGACCGGAAAATATGTGTTACAGAGCCGATGTTACTTAGCTTGCCCCTCGGTAAAAGAGAAGCGAGTGAAAACTTAATAAAGTCTCGAGAAACCACAAGCCTAGACATCTCAGTATTGTAACTTCAGTTCAAAGGTGGAAAAAGTTGAATAATATAGAGCTAAGAATCAATTTCCAAAAATTGGAAATATTTTGCGGAAATTCTAAGCTACACTACACAACACTACACTGCACTACCCTACACTACACTGCACTACACTACGCTGCACTACACTACACTGCACTACACTGCACTGCACTGCGCTACACTACGCTGCACTACACTGCACTACACTACACTGCACTACACTGCACTACACTACACTGCACTACACTACGCTGCACTACACTACACTGCACTACACTACACTGCACTACACTGCACTGCACCACACTACACTACACTACTCAACACTACAATACACTACACTACACTATAATACACTACACTACACTACAATGCACTACACTACACTACTCTACACTACAATACACTACACTACACTACACTACACTATAATACACTACAATACACTACACTACACTATAATACACTACACTACACTACACCGCACTGCACTACACTACACTACACTGCACTACAATACACTGCACTGCACTACAATACACTGCAATACACTACACAGCACTACACTGCGCTACACTACTCTACACTACAATACACTAAACTACACTATAATACACTACACTACACCGCACTACAATGCACTACACTGCACTACACTGCACTACACTACACTGCGCTACACTGCACTACACTGCACTACACTGCACTACACTACACTACGCTACACTACACTGCGCTGCAATACACTGCGCTACACTGCACTACACCACACCACACCACACTACACTACACCACACCACACCACACTACACTACACCACACCACACCACACCACACTACACCACACTACTCTACACTACAATACACTACACTACACTACACTATAACAACTACACTACACTGCACTGCACTGCAATACACTACACTACACAGCACGACAATGCACTACAATGCACTACACTGCACTACACTGCACTACACTACACTACACCACACCACACCACACTACACCACACTACACTACACTGCACTACAATACACTGCACTGAACTACACTACACTGCACTGAACTACACTACACTGCACTACACTACACTACACTACACTACACTACACTACACTACACTACACTACACTACACTACACTACACCACACTACACTACACTACACTACACCACACTACATCGCACTACACTGCACTACACCACATTACACTACACTACACCATGCTACACCACACCACACTACACCACACTACACTACACTTAACTACACTACACTACACTGCACTACACTGCACTACACTGCACTACACTGCACTACACTGCACTACACTACACTACACTACACCACACTACACTACACTGCACTACACTACACTACACTGCACTACACTACACTACACCATGCTACACCACACTACACTACACCACACTACACTACACTTAACTACACTACACTACACTGCACTACACTGCACTGCACTGCACTGCACTGCACTACACTACACTTCACTGCATTACACTGCACTGCACTACACTGCACTACACAACACTACACCACACCATGCTACACTACACCACACTACATCGCACAACACTGCACCACACTGCACTACACTACACTGCACTACACTGCACTGAACTGAACTACACTACACTGCACTGCACTACACTGCACTGAACTGAACTACACTACACTGCACTGCACTACACTGCACTGAACTGAACTACACTACACTGCACTGCGCTACACTACACTGCAATACACTGCGCTACACTACACTACACTGCACTGCACTGCACTACACTGCACTACACAACACTACACCACACCATGCTACACTACACCACACTACATCGCACAACACTGCACCACACTGCACTACACTACACTGCACTACACTGCACTGCACTACAATACAATGCAATACACTACACTGCACTACACTACACTACACTACACTACACTTCACTGCATTACACTGCACTGCAATGCACTACACTACACTGCATTACACTGCACCACACTGCACTGCACTGCACTACACTGCACTACACTACATTGCCCTACACTACACTACACTACAATACACTACACTACACTACACTACACTGCACTACACTGCACTACACTACACTGCACTACACTGCACTACACTACACTGCACTGCACTGCACTGCACTACACTGCACTACACTGCACTACACTACACTACACTACACTACACTACAATACACTACACTACACTACGCTACACTACACTGCACTACGCTACACTACACTGCGCCTCACTGCACTACACTGCGCTACACTACACTGCGCTACACTGCACTACACTGCACTACACTGCACTACGCTACACTACACTGCACTACACTACACTACACTACACTACACTGCACTACACTATAATACAATACAATACACTGCACTACACTACGCTACACTGCACTACACTACACTGCGCTACACTGCACTACACTGAACTACACTGCACTACACTACACTACACTGCGCTACACTGCACTACACTACACTGCGCTACACTGCACTACACTGCACTACACTGCACTACACTACACTACACTGCACTACACTACACTGCACTACACTACACTGCGCTACACTGCACTACACTGAACTACACTGCACTACACTGCACTACACTACACTACACTGCGCTACACTGCACTACACTACACTACACTGCACTACACTACACTACACTGCACTACACTGCACTACACTACACTGCACTACACTACACTGCACTACACTACACTGCACTACACTACACTGCACTGCACTACACTACACTGCACTACACTACAATACACTACACTACACTACGCTACACTGCACTACACTACACTACGCTACACTGCACTACACTACACTGCGCTACACTGCACTACACTGAACTACACTGCACTACACTACACTACACTACACTACACTGCACTACACTACACTGCACTACACTACACTACACTGCGCTACACTGCACTACACTGCACTACACTACACTACACTGCACTACACTACACTGCACTACACTACACTACACTGCGATACGCTGCACCACGCTGTACTACACTGCACTACACTGCACTGCACTGCACTGCACTACACTGCACTACACAACACTACACCACACCATGCTACACTACACCACACTACATCGCACAACACTGCACCACACTGCACTACACTACACTGCACTACACTGCACTGCACTACAATACAATGCAATACACTACACTGCACTACACTACACTAAACTTAGCTGCACTACACTGCACTGCACTGCTCTACACTGCACTACACTTCACTGCACTACACTGCACTGCACTACACTGTACTGCACCACGCTGCACCGCACGGCACCACACTGCACCTAACTGGACTACACTGTACTACACTACAGTGCACTGCACTACACTACACTGCGCTACACGGCGCTACACTGCGCTACACTGCACTACTCTGCGCTACACTGCACCACGCTGCACCACACTGCACCACACGGCACCACATGGCACCACACTGCACCACACTGCACCACACTGCACCACGCTGTACTACGCTGTACTACACTGCACTACACTGCGCTACACTGCACCACACGGCATCACAGTGCACTACACTGCACTACACTACACTAAACTTAGCTGCACTACACTGCACTGCACTGCACTACACTGCACTGCACTACACTTCACTGCACTACACTGCACTGCACTACACTGTACTGCACCACGCTGCACCGCACGGCACCACACTGCACCTAACTGCACTACACTGCACTACACTGCACTACACTACAGTGCACTGCACTACAGTGCACTGCACTACACTACACTGCGCTACACGGCGCTACACTGCGCTACACTGCACTACACTGCACCACGCTGCACCACACTGCACCACACGGCACCACACGGCACCACACTGCACCACACTGCACCACACTGCACCACACTGCACTACACTGCACTACACTGCGTTACACTGCACTACACTACACTGCACTACACTGAACTACACTGCGCTACACTGCGCTACACTGCACCACACGGCACCACACTGCACTACACTGCACTACACTGCGCTACACTACACTACACTACACTACACTACACTGCACTACACTACAATACAATACAATACACTGCACTACAATACACTGCACTATGCTACACTACACTACACTGCACTACACTGCACTGCACTACACTGCACTACACTGCGCTACACTGCACCACGCTGCACCACACGGCACCACACGGCACCACACGGCACCACACGGCACCACACTGCACCACACTGCACCACTTTGCACTAAACTGCACTACACTGCACTACACTGCACTACACTGCACTACACTGCGCTACACTGCCCTACACTACACTACACTACACTACACTACACTGCACTACACTACACTACACTACACTACACTACACTACACTTAACTGCACTACACTGCACTGCACTACACTGCACTGCACTGCACTGCACTGTACTGCACCGAACTGTACTACACTACAGTGCAATACAATGCACTGAACTGCCCTGCACTACACTGCGCTACACTACACTACACTACACTACACTACACTACACTACACTACACTACACTACACTACACTACACTACACTACACTACACTACACTTAACTGCACTACACTGCACTGCACTACACTGCACTGCACTGCACTGCACTGCACTGTACTGCACCGAACTGCACTACACTACAGTGCAATACAATGCACTGAACTGCCCTGCACTACACTGCGCTACACTACACTACACTACACTACACTACACTGCGCTACACTACACTACACTACACTACACTACACTACACTGCACTACACTACACTACACTACACTACACTTAACTGCACTACACTGCACTGCACTACACTGCACTGCACTGTACTGCACCGAACTGCACTACACTACACTGCAATACAATGCACGGCACTGCCCTGCACTACACTGCGCTACACTACACTACACTGCACTACACTACACTGCACTACAATACAATACACTGCACTACAATACACTGCACTACGCTACACTACACTACGCTACACTACACTACACTGCACTACACTACACTACACCACACTACACTGCACTACACTGCGCTACACTACACTGCACTGCGCTACACTACACTGCACTGCGCTACACTACACTGCACTACACTGCACTACAATACACTGCACTACGCTACACTACACTACACTGCACTACACTGCACTGCACTACACTGCGCTACACTACACTACACTGCGCTACACTGCACTACACTGCACTACACCTGGACACAGAGAGCAGGGAAGTAGGAAGAGTAGCCGGCGCGATATAGTCATTTCTACTCGAAGTGACCGGTGTTAGACCGTACGGTCATTCGCTGGTCAAGCCTGTCCAGATGTCTCTTAGCAATCACTTAACGATAGATTGTCGTGCTGATGCTTAATGCATATTTATGGACTTGTTGGTGACTAGCCATTATAATTTGCTTCAGTGATTTGTTCTATTGTACTAATCTAGTACCGAGTGAGTAGATCTGCAATATGTGCAATGTGTCTTCTAATTTCGTCAGCAGTCACTAACAAATCGATTCGTGAAGCATAATTTTCGAAGATCAAGAGCATTATCGCTATTAATCATGCATTCGGTTGCTTGCAATTTCTCTACTTCTTGGATGTATTAGAATAGAAAGACAGGTAGACATGTAAAATGTACCTGATGAAATTTGTGACATGGAATCTTTTATAAGTTTATGGGATATCCATGGAAAACATGATGAGAGTTTCCAACAGACTACTAAATCCGTAGCCGGGTCCAATGATTGAGAATCATAGTTTACAGATTTGCATTCTTGTTTGATCATAACTGAAAGTTTACAAATAAATTATGTAATAGTAATTTTCTTCAATTAATAAACTTATCCTCTTTCTTTCAGCAAAGATATTCTGTCGCATTATCAAAATTAGTTGCACTCGTAAACAACAGAACAAAGCTACTCAGACAGCTTGCGAGAATTTCCGCTAAACATTGCAAAATGCTGCTTATTGGAATGAAATTATTATTTTAAAACTTGTTACCTGTAATAAAAGCTAATCAAAAGATGAATTGAACACTAGACCAAATGCATGACCAGTGGAGTGTCGG
Organism: Prostheceraeus crozeri; assembly: GCA_907163375.1. Lineage (NCBI taxonomy): Eukaryota > Metazoa > Platyhelminthes > Polycladida > Euryleptidae > Prostheceraeus > Prostheceraeus crozeri. Next base: position 86,228 of record CAJQUW010007983.1, on the reverse strand, counting down.
TTGACTGAGTGAATTCATGGCAAACAGAATCAATTTGAGCATTTCATAAGCCTTGTGAAAGCGACATGGCTCTAAGGGCAGCATTTATAATGAAAAATTATTGCAAAACTGCATTGAAATTCACCAAAACAAGGCAATTGGCTGCAACACGGAAATTATTAAGAATTTTCGCTAATTAAGCCCATATATTACCATAATTGATGATAGGGTTGCTTTGAAAATGTACTTGATATTATTATTTAACGTTGGAGGCATAGTATATTGCCAAGAAGAAGAGAAAATTATCGCTTTCATATTCTAACAAAGATGCATACTTTTCAAAAATTCCCAAGTATCAAAACTATAAATCGTTTTAAACAAAGGTGTGATTTTCTCTCACGTCTTGGCAATATAATGAACTTTCCGTGGAAGAAAACAAAATTTTAAATTTGATTTGATTATGAGAATTTGCATGTCAGATACTGTAACAAATCGAGATATGCCTGAGAGTGACCTTTGAGTGTCGGTCAAACACCGCCCAGTGAAGACAGAGATTCGCCGGTCATCCGGCTGTTCGAGAATTTGGACCACTGGTTGGGGCCAGTCGATGATTCCCGACCGTTTCCAAATCTTCGCTCTGCAGAATCCTCATTCAGTGTGGATGAAATTTCAAACACCGCCCAGTGAAGACAGAGATTCGCCGGTCATCCGGCTGTTCGAGAATTTGGACCACTGGTTGGGGCCAGTCGACGATTCCCGACCGTTTCCAAATCTTCGCTCTGCAGAATCCTCATTCAGTGTCGATGAAGTTTCAAACGAGCCGCCTATATGTGCAGTTTGGTCTTCTATTTCAAAAGCGATCATACAGCGATCGGTAAAACCATCTCTTAAACTTTCATTAAGATGTCTTTCATGGCTTTGGAGGATGAAATACTTGTGTGCTGGTTTTAAGGCTCTAGCTCCTTCATTTAGAGCTTTCATGCGCCAAAAGATTCACTTGTCAGTGATTCGCTAATTGATTTTTCAAGGGAATTATGCAATAAGTAATTTCCTCCAAAAATTGTAACTGTTAATTGATGCACTTACTTGCGGGTTCACCTAAAAATGTCAACACATGTCTTTGTCATAAGAAATTACTTGAATATAGATTTTTTATCAATTGTCCATTCTAAGCGATATTTATAATCGAATGATGAACTTTATTGAACATTAGATTAAGAATCGCATCTTCATCTCTTTATCTGTAATTTCTAACTGTTTCATCAAACGGCAGATAATCGTAATCCCAAATGATCATGGCATATTTACTAAATATTCCAACTAGCGACTATTGTCAATCACTTTATGTTTACAAATTTATCAGATTTTCATTTGACATCCTGTGAGAGTGTTAGTACGGTACTTCCTGTATCAATTCGCCCAAGTTCTGACAAACCGTCGTAAAGGTCAAATTAACTGTTTGACAAACCGTCGTAAAGGGTAAATCAAAGTTCTTGCAAGCCGTCGTAAGTCAATTTTTTTGATTTTGAATTTTATAGCTAATATGATGTAAAATACATTGAAAAATATTCACAATGAATATCAGATATCACAATCTTATGGTTCCTTATGTACTCAGGCGCTGCAAACCGTAGTAACGTAAGAAGAAATAAACATAAAAAAATCTTAAAAGTATCCTCCTGATAAATGTCAAATTTGACTTACGACGGTTTGCCAGAACTTGGGCGAATTTTCAGACAATTCAATGATTGATACAAGCATGGTAAATGTCAGTGGATATCACCTTGATGCTTCCATTTGAAGGGAACTTAAAATAGTTGGGCTTACCATGTGCAACCTCTGAAAGACCTTATTTCCAGACCGGCTTTATGAACCTTTTTATCACTGTGTGCGTCAAAACTGTACGAGACGCGATTGCTGGAATTGCACTTTTATCAGATCTGATCTGCTGTGGATTTTGGAGGTTCTTTTAAAGGTCACAACAAAGCTATTCGATGCGACAACTAATAATTCAAGAGAGGAGTTGATGACCATATGATCGCCGAGGAGTATGTTCTCCACTAAGTTTTAGTAAAAGATCGGGTCTGAAAACATGCTAGAAGTTCAGTGCTGCTTTTCGCTTCTTATTTACTCTTCAGTCATTGTACATCGCGCTTTCCTCCTTCACTATGTTATTCACAATTGATTGAGTGAATTCACAATATCAAAAATTATAATAGAGCACCTGTAATGTCGACAACATGATATTCTTAAGTTAATTCAAGTACAATGAGATTTTAACTGACCTAGAAATCGCTATCGCTTTACTTCTGACATTGGAATTCAATGATCATACTGTTTACCCTCCAGTAATAGAGATCATTTTCTTAAATGTAATAGCATTTTAATCTGAGGCAGAATCCAACAGTGTGCGGCATGTCAACTTAAATAAATAATACACATAAGTGCTCAAGTAATGCAATCAGCTATAACACTTCATGAACATACACAAGACAGCAAATTGACAAAATATACCGACCAAGCATCCAACTCCTACAAGATCTGTTTCTATAGAAACCATGGGAGCATGTGGCCATCTGCAATCAAATTTGCCAGAGAAACGTATGTATGTCTTTTCTAGCGCACCATTTAACCGTGTTAAGGAATTGCTCGTTGACTATCTATGATGAGATGAAAATGACCGGCATAAATTGAGTAATTTTGAATGGAACCATCATCAGGGATCCCCTTGCATGGAACCATCATCAGGGATCCCCGTGCATGGGAGGGACCATCATCAGGGACCCCCGTGCATGGGACCATCATCACGGATGCCCGTGCATGGGACCATCATCAGGGATCCCCGTGCATGGAGCCATCATCAGGGATGCCCGTGCATGGAACCATCATCAGGGATCCCCGTGCATGGGACCATCATCAGGGATCCCCGTGCATGGGACCATCATCAGGGATCCCCGTGCATGGGACCATCATCAGGGATCCCCGTGCATGGGACCATCATCAGGGATCCCCGTGCATGGGACCATCATCAGGGATCCCCGTGCATGGGACCATCATCAGGGATGCCCGTGCATGGGATCATCATCAGGGATGACCGTGCATGGAGCCATCATCAGGGATCCCCGTGCAGGCGACCATCATCAGGGATCCCCGTGCATGGGACCATCATCAGGGATCCCCGTGCATGGGACCATCATCAGGGATCCCCGTGCATGAGACCATCATCAGCGATCCCCGTGCATGGGACCATCATCAGGGATCCCCGTGCATGGGACCATCATCAGGGATCCCCGTGCATGGGACCATCATCAGGGATCCCCGTGCATGGGACCATCATCAGGGATCCCCGTGCATGGAACCATCATCAGGGATCCCCGTGCATGGGACCATCATCAGGGATCCCCGTGCATGGGACCATCATCAGGGATCCCCGTGCAGGTGACCATCATCAGGGATCCCCGTGCATGGGACCATCATCAGGGATCCCCGTGCATGGGACTATCATCAGGGATCCACGTGCAGGCGACCATCATCAGGGATCCCCGTGCAGGCGACCATCATCAGGGATCCCCGTGCATGGGACCATCATCAGGGATCCCCGTGCATGGGACCATCATCAGGGATCCCCGTGCATGGGACCATCATCAGGGATCCCCGTGCATGGGACCATCATCAGGGATCCCCGTGCATGGGACCATCATCAGGGATCCCCGTGCATGGGACCATCATCAGGGATCCCCGTGCATGGAACCATCATCAGGGATGCCCGTGCATGGGACCATCATCAGGGATCCCCGTGCATGGGACCATCATCAGGGATCCCCGTGCATGGGACCATCATCAGGGATGCCCGTGCATGCGACCATCATCAGGGATCCCCGTGCATGCGACCATCATCAGGGATCCCCGTGCATGGGACCATCATCAGGGATCCCCGTGCATGGGACCATCATCAGGGATCCCCGTGCATGGGACCATCATCAGGGATCCCCGTGCATGGGACCATCATCAGCGATCCCCGTGCATGGAGCCATCATCAGGGATCTCCGTGCATGGGACCATCATCAGGGATCCCCGTGCATCGGACCATCATCAGGGATCCCCGTGCATGGGACCATCATCAGGGATGTCTATGAATATGAAGATTCAATGCAGCCAAAGTTAGTCAATTATTAGAAAATTTCGAACGTCAAAACTTTTTTTCGATGTATTGAAAACAATGCTTCAATTTGGTATTACAAGTTCGATTTTGACACGCCCTATTTGAAAACATCTGTAATGTTTAACATAAGAAGTTGGAATATCTAAATGGTTATTTGCATGCTTACGTGCATAAAGACATTTGATATGGAATATCTCCATCAATGCCACTTTGCTAAGTACTCGTGCTCGCACACAGCAATTAATAACTGCAAGTAAGTTTGAGTGAACAGCGACGACTATGTGAAGACGAGGCTGCGTTATGTGAATCTATGATAGTTTCATTGCGGTCAGAATTAGACATAGAAATCAACAATACCTTAGAATGCAAGTTCGATATCTTGCCTATGTACAATGATGGCACATGGAAAAATCTATGGCTTGTAGATCAGCTTCGATCTAAAGCATTGTATCATAGTCAAACTATTCGCCAAGTTGGTTGTGGAAGTTGTTGACAGCAAATTACAGGATCTTCCTATAGAGAATTGCAAGTGAGATGGTGATATTGTATTATGTGAATAGCCTACTATTCCATGGATTAACATGCTGTGTCTATTTGTGCATGTCATTGACAACTATTTTCCAATTTTCAACACTGGATTACGAATTAAAATTTGGTTCACAGAGTCATTTTGAAAGTGGTCGCTGTACTGGTTGGAAGAACATCTCAAGAATTCACAGATAAAATTTCTAATTATTGGATGATTTCCCCTTTTCGCTTTTCTGGAATAAACACACTGAAAGCTTCTATACCTACAATCATTTCTCAGATAAATAGAATGTCGCTGGAACTCTTCAATTAATCATTGAATGACTTATGTGATATAGTTTGATGATATTTTGGCAGCTGATATTCGAATGCATGCAGAGATTTTGAATATTGTTCAAATATAATGAACAGGGGAGCCCTTCAAAGTAAAATGAATACTGTAAGATTTCGTGGCCTCTGATTTCAAGCTGGAGCAATGCATGCTCTGTAAATCGACATTAAAAGTTGCATATGTGTCTGATTATACTCTTGATTGATTATAGGAGCGATATTTCAAAATGATGAACGAACAGAACGTTTTAAAGGATTTCCTTCTTTGTCATCCTGTCACCGCAGTCTTTCATAAATTCATTATTGCTTTTGTGTACATGATCTTTGGACAAGGGGCAACAATCCAGATCACAAATTGGCTTGATAATTAAAAATGTCAACCAGAAAACAAGGAAAGAAGCTCGTACAATTTGCATTTTGCCCCAACTAAGTTCCCCCGGCATGTGCCATAATTTTCATGCAATTTCCATTCTAGGACTTTCTATGGTATTGCTAATTTCTATGCCTACTGTTATCTACTGCTACTTACTTCTATGGAATTAAATGATGCATAGAGCGTGCATACCATTCACTGACATCATATTGCAATGTCACTGACGCACCATTCTAAGTGTAGTAGATATTCATTACCGGAAGGGAAGTCGTACACATCAAAAGTGCTCACATTAATGACAACTCCAGAACTGTTGAACAACAGTGACACTGGAGTTTCATTTTATATTCAGATTTCGCAAGAAATGTATCCCTCACTACAAAGGTTGCTACTTTTGGACATTCGTTTTGATATTGACCACCCAAGAGTGCACTTGAGCTTGAGTTTGGAGAAGTGGTGGAGCCGAGTCCTGGTTGCATGACCCGGTGACCCAAAATCTTTGTTTCTATTTATTTGAGCTGCATGTTGAAAAAGAAGGCAGCACATGTACATGCTATACTAGACTTAACAGGCTTTATCTTATAATAATCTTAATAATTATGAGTATTAGCTACAATTCATCTCAAGCGTCATCCTATTAAAAGTGCGATGAAGTATGCAACGATGTCATTCTTAACCGGCTGGGGCGGGGCTTCACTAGTTAGACCAACAAATCCCTCATCAGCAAATTCGCTCAGCGTGGTCATCGCTTCGGATTCTGCAGACTTGATAACATCTACAGTGCCATTACGATACACAAAACTATTCGATAAGATTTGATAAGCAAGCTTCACGGCTACATTAGCTGCTTCCACGACCAAAAAGCAATGAATAAAATCTGCGCTGTCCCATTCACTCCTTATTTCGTCCCATGTGCCAGTAACAACATCAGAAACTTCACAATGAGACAGATTGTGACCTTTGTATACTTATTACTCAGGCGTATACCGCATCATCCTCCTCTTGCCTTCCCATTTATCTTGACATTCTTATTGTGACTCCATTACTTGATGACAGTACAACGTCTGTCATTACGGGAATAAAGATGATTATTATTGTTTCACCCAAATACCCCAGTGGTATTAAAAACGACCAGCTACATGGACGACCAAGCTATTCATATTTTTGTAATAGTCAAATCTAACTTAAGCCATGACAATCTAACTCGATGAACTCAATGACCAAAGAAATCAACAGAATGAGCATGCACTACAATTTCACATAGAAATAAAGCAACATATGCTATGTACATGAAATGAATGAAATAAATCAAAAAATAACGCAAATATAGGGACTCAACAATTATTATTACGCACCTCGGTCCCAAGAAAACATAGTTCGAAAAAAATGCAATTCATTCAGTTAGCACCATCGTGTAAAGCAGGTCATAATAACTTGAAAACATTTAGTAATGCAGCGAGCTAATCAAAAGTTAATGAATGGAACCTACTAATTTTTTGACATTTTTGCGGAATAAAATTAATTTGTCGCGTTGTTAGAAAAATGTAGTCCAATATACCAGCTTGCTACGGACACAAAGGTGAACACAAAAATCAAGTTTGATGAGAAACTATCGAGCTAATCAATAAATATTGACATTTATTAATATTTTTAATTAATATTGCAGCATTTTTTGAAGAGCTTTGATGTAAGTCACTAAAATCTAAATACAATCCAATTCTATTCATACTATCAGCGGAAAACTGGCTACGTAAAGAGTATCTGAATTTCAGTTAACACAACTACTCGATTTCCAGAACGGGCAAACTACAGAATTTGCAAATCAACTGTAAATTATTTCAAATGTGGTCGGAAATATTTTCATGTGGCCCCTGTGGCTGAAATGGTGGGTCTACAGAAAAACAGCCACCACTCGGAGAAAGTCAACACAAATTTAGGAAAAGACATTGAAGGAGACCTTTGAACAATTATCCGCTCCGGCGTGAGATAAAGAGAAAACGAAGGATGCTTAATGCACCCCCTGAAGCAAATAGGTTAAAGGTTTATAAATAGGACATCAAGGACTGGAAGTAAACTAAACAGATAACCTGAAAATTTCATTTTTTGACATTTGACGTCCCAGAATTTCGCTCTGGTTGGCGGATCTGGTATTTATGTGATGCTCAACTCACCGTTGGAGGACTCTTCGACCCCGCTGCGCATCATCTTCGTCAAGATGCTTGTGGTTTTGTTCAGCTGCAGTCCAATAGCTTCATGTCTCTCTGCAAGGCCTTGGATCTCTTTGAGTAACGTTCCAAGACTCGTGCTTGCATAATAGGCCGGCCAAACGACCATGAGAGAGAAAAGAAAGAGAAGGCTCTTCATCACCTTAGATATGCAGACTATTTGAGGATCGAAGGTTTTATAGGATGAACATCCGCCGGAAGTTCGCTCTGTACCCAGAGAGACCTGGAGAGATTTATTTATCTTACTCGAATGAATTCTAACCATTTCGACGGAAATCATTGTTTAAATTCATCAATGTGGGATTGAGAAAGGATAGAAATTGAATGCTACCCTGGAAATAAATTGCAGGTTTGACAAAATGCTGAAAATCAGTTCATCAATATCTCGTCGTCTCCGCAGACAATGTACACTTGTAGTAATATTATGCGATAAGTGACAAATTGATGAAATCGTCGAGAAGAAGCAAGTAGACTTCACTTGTCTTAATGGAAGGTGGAGATAGATATAGGATTAACGCGATATCTATTCACTGCTTTAGTCAGCAGAAATTGAACCGTGTAATAGTAACTGTTCTGGTACACAATAGGAAGCAATATTCAAACACAACATCCATTGCCATGAAGCTCATGTCATTATAAAAAATATTGATGTCACAACCTTATCAAATGCCGCTATTTAAAAGCGGTTTTTCCGGTAATGACTCTAATGGTTTAGAAATGATTTTATAATTCGTAAATTCTGATGTAATTACAGACATTTCTCTACATAATAGAATGATCGTAATTAACAATAGAATGAAATGAAATATACGATAGATCAAATTGCCATTCAAAAGATGTTCGTTCAAAAGGATTCGAACCTACAACCCAGTACAACTCGACCTATGCTCTACCAACAGATCTGCAGCCGCTTGCATGCGACTGTGTCAATCGGCAGGATCAAACCCTCATCGCCACACATCAATTGTCTCAGCAATTATGACCAAAACTTTGGGGAGTTTTTTCTACCTTACTTTTGATGACAAAATGATCTCTCGACGACCGGTCAGCTATGATTGAAATGAGTTTGAAATGCATTATTGCCCGTCATTGGAGGGTATATAATGCACCATTATACGCCCGCCAATTTTACATAGAATTCTCACCGTACCAGATAGCTATGAGCCGTTGTCCGTCACTCCAGTTGGAGCATCCATTAATGAATGAATTTGTAATTTTTTGTCAAATCTTTTAATGTAAATTTTGATGTAAATTTTTTCAAATCATTTTTAGATAGAAATCTGAATTTCAAATCTACTCACATTTGCAAACATTCATAGACTTTCAAACTTTTCATGAATCATCTATTGAGAGAGCAAAATTTCATAGACTTCAATAAAAGTCAATCAAAGATTTCTTCATCTCTCCATTATCTGTGACAAACAACGATCAAGAATTTCAATATTCATAGACTTCTCAAGAGTTACATACAATAGCATTATATCATGGATTTTGCGGGCAGAAATATCAGACAGCCTCGACTGCCCTAAAAATCCATAATATAATGTTGCATTATGGTCTTTATGGAATGTCATCGGTTGATGAAGAAAATACGAAGTGGAGGAGAGAAATTCAATTTTCCACGATGTAAGCAAAAATATAGCTCTCCCTCAATTAAGACGATTTTTTTATTTTTCAAAAAAATGAATAAAGTTCCCCGACGCGTTTCGTCACGGTGAACAGTATCAAGGGGTAAGTAAATGGACAGGCAGTAGGCTTAAATATAAAAATGATTGGGCAGTGACGACTTGTTAGATCAGATAACTTAAATAAGGTAGATAAATTAAATAAAAATTTAGGTACTGTACCCTTAATTTACAAGCGGTATATCGATGATATAATCTTGGGACCATTTCCAAAAAATGAAAAGTATTTTTAGGATATATTACATCTCTTTCATTCAGCAAACAATAACATCAATTTCACAACTGAAATTCCTGAAAACGATTACTTGATTTTTTTTGGATATAAGTATTTCCGTAAGTCAAAGGTTGCGGTATAAATGGTTCAGTAAATCCTGTCATTCTGGAATTACGAGGCGTAAAGATAGTTGGTTGCCAAATCACATAAAAAATAATTTTGTACTCAGTAGTATTAAATATGTGTATGATCGTTGTTCGGATACTTCCTTAGAGTCAGTTAATGTAATGAAAAAACGTCTGTATGAAAATGGATTTAAGCCTAACTCAATTACACCAAAATCAAAATCCAATACTAAAAGTAATGAAAATCAGATTAACCTTTGTGTTGGTTTCGTTAGTGATAGCTATTTAGGAAAAATTAATAAACTGGTCAGTAAGTATGAACTTCCTGTTCGTGTTACCTGCAAACCCGGTCAAACTTTAGTTAATAGCATAAATACTATTGAAAACATAAACAACTGTGCAAGGATATTGGACCTAAATACACGTATATGTGTAGCAATAAATACATTGTGTATAATTTTGAATGTAAAATTTGTCATAAAAATTACATTGGCCAAACTTGCCGACCTTTAAAGTTACGGCATGATGAACACAGACGTTGTTTGAACTGTCAAGATCGTAAAAGTGCACTATCTGAACATAGTTTGATTGACCATGTCGATAGAATGACGAACATCGATAATTTCCAGCCTTCTGTCCTGAAAAACTAAAGAATTCGATGCAAACTAAAATGGCCGAAGCACGCTTCATAGCGTTGAACAAGCCACTAATCAACCGCAAGCATGAACTGATTTAGCGAGTCATCACTGCCCAATCATTTTTACATTTAAGCCAACTGCCTGTTCATTTACTTACCCCCTTAATACTGTCCACCGTGACGAAATTCGTCGGGGAACTTTATTCATTTTTTTGAAAAATAAAAAAATCGTCTAAATATAGGGAGAGCCATACTTTTGCTTACATCGCGGAAAATTGAATAATGAACCTCCCGTATAAGACAACAAAAGATCTGGAGGAGAGAAACGTATTTTCAATTGAATAGTTAAAAAGTTTAGGGAGATCGCCACAAAATGATCATATCATCAAATGTATGCATTTTTTATTTCTGCTATTTCTATTTCACAAAATGAATTTTCAAGGAGTAAAATTAGGAACCAAATGCAGTTTTTCCACCTGACTTTTGACAGAGGAATTGTAATAATCTGATCTCTCACACGTTTGAAGAATTTGTCATGTAACTGACATTCCATAACCAATTCGTTTTCCAAAGAGAAAGATGATAAAGCAATAACCTCATTTTTGTTACCATCACGTCAAAGTGTCATTTTTGCGCCTGTCACAATAGAGTTATGGAGTACAGATTGTTTCATAAAAAATGGATCACCCTTAAACATCGCCTTAACTTCAAATTTGTCTAACTCCGCCAAACTTGAAGGAATTTCTCTGAAATTTGGAAGATATGTCAGTTGCACTTACTAATTAATCTTTGTTGGAAATTTTCAAGCATGAATATTGAGTTGTTTCCTGTTGTAAATAATAAATAGTAGAAAAATTTGATCTCAATTCGACAATGTTACACACAATCATACCTCACTCTTATAAAATTACATTTGTTTCCTTTGTTATGTAATATGTTGTTCTACAAGCCAAAAGCTATCAAGCAAAACAAAAATAAAGAAAATCGGTCAATCAGAGCCAGTATAGCAATTATTATTCATCAACAATAAAGTAACTGCTACATGTGCTTACTGACTTCATGTTCCATAGCTCTGACTTCGTTGCGGTGTGTGTGCAGCACTCCTCCTTGCTTTCAGCTAGAAAAAATCTATCTCCCAACCGGTTTTGAAAACCAATACAAAGCCTGTAAAAGAACAACGAAGCGAGATCGCATTCACACAAGGCAAAGTGATCAGCTTGCTAGAACTCAGGGTTTTCTTTGCAAGCCACAAGCAAGCGACTAATGTTTCCAATGTGCAACGTGGCATAATGATGATTTTCTGACTGATTTTAAAGAAGGCCTCTGCCGGCCACGCAAAACCACGCAAAAACATCCAAACGTAGATTTTGCCTAATTTTGAGATATTGTTAAAGTTGATCCATGTCTCTATTAACTGATATGGCAGCATTCGTCAAGATCTATTTCTAAGTCCACTATTCGTAGAAGAACTTATTGAGATCGAATTTCAGGCCCGCTCAGAACGCGCTCAGAAGATCAGCATAGAAAAGCCTACAAAAAGACTTCTGAGATGGGCAAAGAATCATTGTCACTGGCGAAATCAATGTTGTCGGGTTGTCGTGTCTGATGATGCCATCTAGTGATCTGAAGGATAGTGATGGTCGATTGAGAGTTATGGATAAAATCTGATCCGGACATTCCGAGACATTTACATCGTCCCCGGTACAAGGTGGTGCGACTCTACTGATTTTGGCTGGCATATTGGAACCAATGGCCGCTCTGAACGTTCACATACAGCAAGGAACCATGAATCTGATTTTTATGTGAATGAACATTGAATGCACATTGGCCAAATTACTAGATCAACTTGGTGATCCATCGACTTGTTTATTTATGGATGAATAATCTACTAGAGGTCAGGAGTAGCAATCAACTTATGCAAGTCTCAATTATGGCTTAGGACATTATCTTGCCACTCTTTCACCTGATCTGAATCCCATAGAAAATATGGAGTATTTCTAAAACCGTAGCGATTCGTCGTTCAACTGACTACCTACCAGAAGGCTCTCACAACTTACGTAACTGTTAAGAGAAGAGTGAGAAAGTTAGGAACATCAAAAATCAACGATCATCATCGAATCAATGCCTAGACGAATTGTAATTCGTCCATTGACAATAGGTGTAAGGGCCAAAAAAAATATTAGTCTTCTAAGAACCGTTACTGTATCATAGCTTATCAGATTTATATAAGGACAATTTAAATATTATTAGGGAACATGAAATAACAAAGAAAAATGCTTGCTGTATCATATTTTTGTTTTATTTAGTCAAATTAGATGATCCACTTTTTGAAACGGACTGTATATTGCACAATTCGCTGTAAACTGCATCTCGTATTACATCGCTTCTTGCCATTTACATGTTCGTTACTCGTAGATGTGAAATTGGACGGATCCCTACAGATTGGGAACGCCATCTGCAGACCATCCATGTCATGAAACATGTTGTGACTCCGATGATGAAATGATGCAAAAGCAAAGTCAATCAGATTTTGGACAATCATCGACAATCATAGGCAATAACGAAGAAGTACAACTTATCTGTTCATGAATATTCATAAATCTTTGAACAATAAATAAAGAGGAATTCGGAGCTCATTTCATCAATTCTCATCTCAGGGGGCCATATTCCACAATTTTAGAAAGAAATTAAAGATCTATGTACATGTAAATCAGAGATTCAGGTGAACCATTACATGAAAAACAAAATTATTTGAAGAATCATGCGAATGGATAAGAACCACATTACGCATTGCATGTCCGACAAATGCTGCTCTTCTCGACTCAACATGGCATTTTTCGCGCAAGAAGTTCGGCTTTGTCAAAACGATGAAAAGCAGAGTGAACTGAAACATGCAAATGTACATTGATTTCGAAGAAGCTTCAGTCATTGGAACATGGACTGAGGTGAAGCATCTCCCTCCCTACTGAGACAGGTTTAACGGACGATACGAAAGTGAGGCATCAGGGTTGGAACCGGCCGGGGCCGGCGGCCGGCGTCATCTAAAACTGGCTGGTCGGAGGCCGGCCTATTTAAAATTCTGATGCTTTCATGGTCATTGAAGATCATGAGCGTTTAGATGAGTATTACTACGTGTACGTTCCAAAGTAACCGCATGACATTTTTGATGAGATGAATGTAACACCGATATGTGAGACTTGATAAACGACTAGCATAATAATTTAGGCTATCACAGGACTTGACGTTTCTTAATAGCATCAAGGATTTAATTGTCTTGTGTCATGTTGACCCTGCTCGCAATTATTCACTCTCAGGAAAGTTTAGAGGATGCCATTTCTTGCTGTTTACTTGGTCACAAACTCTAGTTCCGAGGCGACTGACATTTGCAGGCTCCTACAATGCTGTAGCAGTGATGCAGTTGGTGATGTCGGCAGTTGACAAAAAGGCCTGAAAAAGCACCGGCCGACCGGTATTACTAAAACCGGCCTGCCGGCCGGCCAGTTTTCAAAATTTGCGGCCGGGGCCGGGCCGGCGGCCGGCCGATCGGCCGGTTCCAACCCTGTGAGACATAACTTCATATGAACTGAGTGAGAAAATATGTTGTGGATATTTCAGATGAAAATTCGACACTATCACATTATTATTATCTTGACAGTAAGTTAAAATTTCATTCTCCAGTGTTTCCTTTTTTTTGTCTGTTGTTTTCACTCAACAGTTAATGCCGTTCTCATTTGTCATCCTCCTTTGTTGAATTGTCACACACAACCTCTCTCCGTTCAACAAGTTCAATTCTGTCATAATTAGTTTGAAAAATAGTTTCGACGGAATGTTACTTGTCGAACTGCAAATGATGTGAAAGATGAATCTGCTTTTTATCTATCGCATCAGGGGAAGCACCCTCCCTAGCTCTGACACAGTTAACCAACGATGCGAAAGTGGGCTCTTCATACTAACAAGTCAGATAGGTCATTTTTGCATTATTATTTGAAACATGCGTCTGCCTCAACGCGCCATGTTTTTCAATATCTAATATCCAATCATAAGCCTACGCGTACGCACAAGTCCAACACAGCATGATTGCACGAATGATACTAGCTTTTATAGTATCAGAGGCTATAAAGTGATTATTCAAAGGAGCCTATTGCGCAAGATTTAATGAAAAGTTAGAAAACTGTTTGGAAATCTAACAATAATGTGACTCAAAAACAAGTATAAAGCACACATTAATCAATGCGAAAATGCGATGAGCACTGTATGTAGACATTATGTAAAACTATAATATTATACTACCGGTGCAATTGTGTAGAATAAATTCAGATGTCGGCCTGAATAATAAACGAGATGTACATACTCGATTATGTTTCTAGCATACTAGTTAGCGTTCTCCGGTAATACATGCATTATATAGTACCAATAGTACATGTGTGTCTGTTATTAACACATAAGGTTAGTGAAACATTACACGTATTTATCGTTCTCCTACAATCTGCGGTCGTAATAAACAGTGATCAGAGAAAAATTCGCCAAATTAGGTCGTAAGTCGCTTTAGACAGGAAGTCGTTCGTTACACACAGGTTGAAGTACAAGTATTACGTATCTAGGAGATACAGAAATATTGCATCGGTGACAAATTGTTTGGTCGCAATCGACAGGAAGTCGTTGAAACAGAGTCGTTAGAGACAGGGACTACTGTTCTTCTCATGATGGGTTGCAGGGAATTCGAATACTGTATGATCGGATCGAAATTAGGCAATCAAACTTTATAACAGTTCAGTTTATATGTAAACAGTTTTCGCTGTCGTTTTATATACCTTGATGATAATGAAGCAAAATGCTTCGTAATTTCTAAGATATACAAAAGTAATTCAATGTATCTGAATAGAAATAGATGTTTAATTCAAGAACCATCTCAAAAATCATGCAAGTATTTTCTGTAAGCTAGATCGAAATTCTATAATCGCAAATCAGACCGAGGCTTTTGACATCTGAATCATATTATCAAAACTCTCAATCGCTGATCAGAACTCTGCTTTTTCGATTCACACACAGATGTAGCATTATTACTCCTCTGTGGATTATAATGACATATCTGATCTATGGATGATGTTAGATAATGTGGATGTTTGAATTGATCGAATTGAATCAGGAATGAATCAGTGACAGCAAATGCTTTGTGTAAAATTCAAGGTTAATGCTTCACAAGATTATACCGACTACATGAGCACTGCAAATGATGAATCAGTATAGCTGACGAACATACAAAGCAATGAACAATAACCCACGCTGTAGCATCAAAAGAATAAAAAACGTGCATGTAAGAATTTAAGAATTGCTCCTTGTGAGAAATGTGCAAAACTACAAATACATATCTAAACTACGTCGTACGTAGCAAGCAAATGGTGCTATCAAATCCTTAGGAGATGTTTCTCGAATCTATTTTGCCATAGTCAGGAAGACCAAAGCTCTTATTGGTCTTGCAGACTGCAATCAGTATCAACATTGCAGTTCATGAATAAATGACACAGACAGACTTTGATTCTACATTGATAAGTGTCAAGCGTGTCATATGATGCACATCGCGGCTACACACATTACATGAAGCCAAATTGCACTAAAGACCCAACGGAACGAGGCGAGATTATGATTATTTTGATTTATTTATGAGGTGTAGAATTCTTACCACGAATCTCAAAATCAGATTCTCTCGGTCAGATTTAAGTATTCGTGCCCAGCACTGAATTCATGAACGAGGCATTTCTTGATCGAATGAAATAACTGTGGAACTCAGGACGACTTAAGGTCGCATCACATCACCAGCGCATACGTGTTCCGTGTTCAAAGTCATAGATAGATGGTCAATATAAACTATCCATATCTATGATGAAATCACAAAACTGGACATAGCAGTTATTGGAAAACACACACTTGAAAAAGAAAGTAATGTAGAAGAGAATGCACATAAGTAAGTGTATGTTATTGTGAAATGAAAATCAATATGTACATAGAAGTTAGAGCAAATATTGTCTAAATTCAGTTGTTTTCACAAAGAAATCGTAAAGAGAAAAGGACATATGACTTCGCATATTTATCAGCTCGAGCACCAGGAAAAGAGTAAAAATCACTTCGTGGTAGCTTCAGTGGTAGTAAGTCATGAATGATGTGATCACCATCTTCAATCTGGTGAAACAATTCTGTAGCCAACAAAATTCTTCTATGCTCTAAAGAGTCTGGCAGACATTTCTCACATGCTGTGATCCCGTTATATATGATTCGATGAACCCCTCTGTCAATTCCTGTCACCCCTTTACTGTTCTTCTTAGAAAGGCGAACAAAAACTGGACAGGCATATTCCAGGATGGACCGAATGAACACAACATGAATGTCGTGGAGTTTTGCAGCTGACACTAAAGTCTTCAGCTTACGAATGATATGTATGCGCTGACTTGCCTTGCACCGCATGTATTCGATGTGATCATCCCAAGTTCATTTATCATCTAAAATCATACCCAGAAGCTTCAAAATATATGAACATGGTTGATACAGAGAGGAGGATTAAATGATACAGGATTTCCTCACACAAACATAACACTCGCGATTAAGTGTCAGCCAGTTACTGGCACACCAAAGCAACATATTATTCGTCTCACATTCAACGTCACGACGAATGCAGTCCAAATCACTACTTTTTATTGGCATCACAATCGTTATATCATCAACATATTCAACAGTTACATGCGAAACGTTTGATGCAAGAAGGCTACCCACAAATAAGCAAATAATCGCAGGTCCCATCACAGAGCGCTGTGGAGTCCCTTTCTCAATGCTCAAAATGCGGGAAAAATGATCATTCAGTTTTACTATTGCTTTCCTATTATGAAGATATGAGGCTAGCCATGGAAATTGACTCAAGGTCGCGGCACATCCGAGGGAACTAAGTGGGGCATGAAGAACCAATGAAAGGCTTCGATTTGCTCATGTGACTGATTCCAACCTAATGATACAGACGTTGGCAGGTGCATCTAAGTGAAAATCCGTGCGATTTATGTGCCCTTATTGTGCATTGCATGAAACTTAACCTCCGTTCTAGAGGTTTTATTGTTGTCAATTTCTGTGGGTTTCATCCATCCACGGCTTGGTTCACAGTGATCATGTCACTTCGAATGTTCACACTGCCACACGTCAGGACGTATTCAGCCGTCTGGTCTTCTCCACAGAATCAGCGGTCAGTTGGAGATAGTCCGATCATAAACAGAAAGACTTTATACCGACAAAAGCCTGTTCGTAGCCTGTCAAGAAAAGCCCAATTCCTCCTATCTAGATCAAAACCTGGCGAATTCAACGTCGGATTGGAAATAAAACGCCGGAGTTGGCAATTAGAGTGTTCCCAACGTTCTTAACATTTCTGCATATCGAGGCCCTTTGCAAGCGCAACAGATAGCAGATAAACACGTACATGAACATGTAGAACGATGAGAGGGATGTCAGACTACTATGAAATGTGAACGTAGCTGTCAAAGCGCTGAAGTTGAAAATGTTCAACTACACTGTAAATCGCTCAATACCAATCACATACGAGGGATGCATGCCAAAATATTTTTTTGCTGTATTTCTGTATATATTTGCATGCCTTTCGTATGCTATTTTAAGTGTGCATGCTTTACATAATAATGCCATACCAGCACAATGTTAAAAGAAGGCATAAATCATGTCCAAAGTATGTTGATTTAAGGCCTTTTGTCAACTAAGATCACACTAATGTTACTACTGTTTTGTAAGTTGTGAGATAATGACATTCAAGAGTCATACTTTCAATACTGAATTCAATTTCAATACATGTAAGTCTAAGGCATTTCATGAATAATCAAGAAGTATTCAACCATCAATAATTATGCATTATGTAATTTTGAAATTAAGCATATTATCAATCAGAAATAAAAACACATTATAATTCATGAACACAAAAATAGTTTTGTTTGAGATATATAAGTAAACATTATTACACGAATAGTAAGCTTATCGTTTGAATAATTTGAAGTTAATCAACTTGGTTCATAAAGTAGAGCTAACTAGGAGTCCTATTAACCCTATTCATACCAAGGTATTTGACGCACACTCAGACCAAGGGGGGCGGATTCCGCCCCCCCCCCAGTATTATTCCTAAATTATCAAACAAAGAGACCTGATATTATGGTTTGTATACAATTCGGATATTCTAAATCTAATGGTGGTATTCATTTTGCATAATGTTTTCGTCTTGATGCGATAAATAGCATTTAAAAATTCAAACATTATTTTTTCTCATCTATTTTTATTTTTTCTTAATTTGTCCTTTGATAAATCATGCAAATGAACCTTAGAGTATACTGTTTTCCCAATTTTGGTATTCTATTTCGAATGGTGATATTGGTTTAGTATGATGAAATATTTTTGGTGCCATAGATAACGATTTAAAATGACTAGGTAGATGTACATGTATCATTTTTTGGTAAAAAGCCATGAAATATTTCCTCTTTTTCAAATTGGTTCCTTAATATGCTATGAAATTGACATTCTTCGGATACATGTATAGAACATTGTTCAAATTGTTGGATAATGAAATTATGGCACATATTATATTTCTGCATCATAAAATAATTACACAAACCTACACATACTACTTACTAATTACCTGCGGTATAATTCTATTTACGAAAAATGCTAGAACCTTATACAGTGGCTAATAAATATAGTAGATTTACTGTACATGTAGTTTCATAGTTTGTAGAATAATTTCTTCACAAGAAAGAAATAATCATCATGCAGTTCACTGGCCTAAACTAGGTAAAACTAGATAGCTAGCTCCTACTATACTGTATAAGTAGATAACATTTGTTAAATATGATCTATGTCTATCGCAAAATCTTTATTCAAGTTAGAATCAAAAGATATCGAAGAAGTATGACAATTTTCTACATATGTGGTTCGAATTAGAATAAAATACTAGATACTATGTTCTACTAGGCCTATAGCCTTTGATTGCAGGTGTCCAATGATTTTAGACATAGACTGTATATTGCTTTGTAGTATAATGTATATGGTATACAGTCAGCTGAGACTTCAAGATATACGTTTTATTGCTAGAATACAATCTATACTTGCACACAGCATAAACAAAACTGAATTCTTAGAACCTATCTGTTGAAAACTAGGCTAGATCTAGCTCTTTCACTGACATAAATTTGACGAAATTTTGCAGAAAGTTGAAAAATACCTAAAAACTAAAAGTCATGAAATCTCAATCCAATCCATTTGGTAAGAAAGTTTCTACAGCAAAAATGCGCGTGGGGGGGATTACGCCCCCCTTGGTACGAATAGGGTTAATGCTGCTAGACAAGTAGCAAGGAGGAGCATAAATTCACAATAAATCTAATTAAATATCATACTTTCAAAAAGAAATATTCACGATTGGTATAACTGAAAAAAGTTATTTGACAGTAGTACGTAATATATATTTTTTTGCTATGTGACTAAAGCCTCTACATACCAGAGGCATACGAATGAGGATGAATTGGCATCGGGACTCGTATATAAAACAGACCTACATCTCGTTTTCAGTGTAAAACAGCCAATCAGATATAGAATAGTTCCTATCGCTGCATGCCCATCACATACGAAAGTAAGTGAGATGTCGTATGTAAAACATAGCAGATCTCTGTAAACATACGAGAATCTCGTATCAGATGTTAGTTTCAATTTGTATGTGATTTTGGTATTCACCGATTTCCAGTGTAGAGAGAATCTGATTGGATGTGACAGTTATGACCAAGAAGATCTATGAATACTAGGATAAAGAGTTCGTTTTTACACTTTTCATCGACGTCGTTGTTGTTTCAGTGCTTTAACGTCTTGCGTGGTGACATTTGCATGTTTCCATTTCACACGACGCTCAACCACGACACGTAATAAGTATGCGTTGTGATATGGCCTTTCTTCGTCTACAATGACTCTTTTCTACCACAGTTTCTTCAATGACATGAAGTGGTTTGATATGCCTACTAATGACCATCAAAATTTCAGGATCAAAGCCTCCTGATTGTTTGTTGTCTTCACAGTTCCCATCAGTCCTCAGTTTACATTGGGAAGTCCCCAATATTCTCGTAAAAATGCTGAAAAATATGACACAGATATCACCAAAAAGTTCACACAATGACTGAAAGGACAACTTTATGAAGAAACTTGAATGCTGATTTATTTAGTTGAATGACACGTCAATCATTTCTGTCTCTCGTCCTGGCAGGAATCGGAGAAACCGGATAATAACTCAAATTTCAATGATGAGAAAGAGATCTGTCCCCTCAAGTCATTGAAACAGAAAGGGAAATGTGAGATTGCTTTTTGTCATGAATTTTGAACAATTGAAACAAAATTAAGAGGATTGAGAGCAACATCGTCTACCTCACTGACTTGGCCATCAAAGAGTTTGTAAATGCGTGTTTTTCTGTTAAGAAATTATCACTGCAAAGTTCATGTGTAGCGTAGAATATTAGTTTCATCTCACAAATTACTTCCTAAATGCAAGACTTGCGATGGCTTCCAGGTCAGATAAGGATTGACCACCGCGCCACCATTACTCACAAATGTCTGAGTGGTGAAGCGCCTTCCTTCGTCGCAGATAAACTGACATTTGTTCAGCGTGTCCCTGGACGATCTGCCTCCTCATCCTCTCTTCATGTCCCTTTTGTACGCCGCTCAACAATTGGTGAACGCTTTTTTACTGCCGCAGTCGCACGAATCTGAAATTCACTGCCTTCCTGCATCACCAACCAACTCGACCACAGAACTTTAAAGCTTCTTCTCAAATCCCACCTCCTATCGGCATATCGTGCATGAACATACTGTATGTTCATGTCTTGTGTATGTGTATATGATCACATTACACGTACATGAATGCATTGTAAATCCTTAACCTACATTGTATGATTGATTGATAATTCTTCCCAATGCGAGCTCTAATGGTTTGTTAAGTGGCCTTGAGGTCCGTCGACTGAATGCCATTCAAATATAATTCGCTTCTCTCTCTCTCAATGGCCCAATCTATAGCAAATGCATGCAATTCTTGCATATGATAGCAGGCATATTCGACAGCTCTATGGTATTTTGTCAACACAATTGGTCATTTTATTTAAGTATTGTCAGATTCATCAGAATCACTGTAATTGTTTTGGGTGGCTGAAAATGTGACTTATCTTCCTGGAATCTTTGTGATCAGTCAAAGCATCCAGGTGTTATGTTGAACTCAAATTTAGAGGATCGTCCATGTTGACAATAGGATAAAGCGCCCCCGAAGTTCCTTTTCTGCTCTTTTGCACAGTTGGCATGTTCAATCCAGGCCAAAGTTCCTTTGTTAAATCATTTCTTTGGTGCTCGGTCGTTGCACCATCTCTACGATTTGGATGTGACATTGCACCTCTAAATGGACGGACATGCCTTTAAAGATGCCAATCCGACAACATAAAAGCGGCTCTGACATTGCCTAGGTCTGCTCATCATACCAACCTACTGAAGGATTCCTTCATCGGGTTTGTTTTGGACTTATGTTGTGGCCGTGTGATTCATGCGATTCAGGCTACCAGTGGCAAAATTAATAAGAGGTTAGTCTTCGATCCATTCGCAGGAAACGGGGTCGTGGATAGCATCACGACTTCATGCCTTCCCAGAGTCGCAAAGGAAAGTGCTCTTGCGACTTCTATGCTGTCACCGATTCTATTGTAAGTTTGATGAAGCTATTTTATTTTGTTCTTCTTTTGTGATCATTGGTCTTTTTGACTTCTAAATAATTATCATTACTATTATTACTTAACGCATGTAAGTGACTCGTAGCTCAGTTGGTAGGGCAGAGGTCTAGTCAACGTGTGGGTCGTAGGTTCGAATCCTGTTTCATTTCATTCTATTGTAAATTGCTGCTCCTCTTTGAGTGCTGTCGGCATGGCACATGATATCAAAGGAGATGATAATTTAGAGCTGATGGGTCTAATTCAGCTGGAAAGGTTGATTTTTCAATATTAATATCTGAGAAGGGAACCGAGCGTGTCAGAGGTTCGTTGGTAGTTTCATAGAAGCCCTAGAAAATGCAGAAAGAGTCTGTCGACAGCACTGTGGACATAGAAGAGCACTGATACAAGTATGCTCCCAGTTGGGATGCGCTCATAAATAGAAATCCCTACTAATAGCAGGTGAAACCCAATGATGTATCACCATCTATCAGATATGTAACCGGTCCCTGACATGCCTCGGTCTAGTCAAATTCGGCTCTACATAAATAAAAGTCGACATCGATTTGAACTAAGGCAATCCGATATCTAAATGACAAAAGAATGACAAAAGACAAATATAGGAATTCATGAAATAGTTTCTGCAAAATCAAAGATAGCCTTAATTACAATGAAAAATTCAAAATGTTGAAGTTGACAATTGATTGGCAGAAGTTCTGCTTCAAATCATTGGATTTTCATTGATGTTCAAAGCATTTCAAAAATGAAGTCTTTAATTCTGCTCGACGAACCAAATGAGCGCAAATTCCATGCAAAAGGCTTAAGTGATGCCTGCGTGACGTAAAGATATAAAATGTCACGAAACTGGGGTGCTACAAATCCTCATTCTCTCAGGGTTAAATTTGAAATGATTTCAATTAATTTGATAATGAAGATGAGTTTCGTGCCTTCCTAGCAATTGCTCAAATCAAACTAAATTTAGACTGACGTTGTGTCATTAACTTCTCCAACTCTCATCTCCAGCGTCACTCAGATCCTTTCCTGTCAGTTTGAAGTTTTATTGGCTGCGAACTATTGGAAGGCAATCTTCGCGTGATGCTCCTGTTTTCTCTTGTCACCTTCAATCTCAGTGTCCAGAATACAGCTCATTCAAAGTGACAGTGGACAACTTAACAGGACATGATCAATTCGATATTATTGATGGACTCGATTACTGCTAGATTGGATCGTTTTAGGAAGTGACAATCTACTATAAATCTGTGCGTTTGCCTTCGATACAATTACGTATATAGTGCATGAGGTCATGAATAGACACACAGCGCATTCCGGTGTCAATTATCTAATGGTGACCAATTCTATGGCATCTGTGTCAGGTTGATTACTACTTTGGAAGGACTGCGTTAGCCTTACTAGTTGACATAGATGGCAGACATGCATTTATGTTAAACACCTGCTTAAAGAAAGCGCACACAAAATAAAGTAAGAGAATGGAATAGGAGTCTTGGATTCCCCTATGAAAGAAATTGAACATTATTGATGCTCCAACGATGAAATATTGCCATCATGCTGACATTGTTTTCATTAACACCTGTCAATTATGAATGGATATTCTCCTGTCGTAATAGCATGGAATGCAAAACGACATTATCAGGCAAAAATGATAAACTCGCGCAGAACGTTATTTTGAACGATAAACATCCGATCCCTGGCCCGTTTTTCAAGCAAGAAACCATAGAAATCCGACACTCTATTTGAATAGATGAATCTGCTTGAACTCGAAAGCGCATGATGGACATATTTAAATAATGCCTATGTTTTACCTATATCACCTATTTTTTGTCACAATAAAAAGCGTGGAATGATATTATACAAGCTTTCACTTCATAGTTCAGAATGAATGATGCTTCAATTTCTGAAGGAATTCTGACGAAATTCGTCTTTGTTTATATATTTATAAAATCCCAAAAGTTTGAAAATTTTCGTTTTGTCGGCCATTTTGAAAACACCTGTTTGCTGAAGATGTGGCCAAAGCGAGGTGTGTAAATTCGACTAGAAGACGTTCTACCTTACATCAAGACACAATTAGTTTTTTACCACAGTGAAAAAACACTAATTTAGATGATGTTATTTTGTAAAAGTCCAATATTAGAGCATGCGGGTAAAAAAATGTCTTTTTGCAAGCAAATGCACTAATGAAGATGTCATTATAATTGTACAAGCCTGGCCTGACGATGAAGCCGACGCTGATGTAGCGTCTGATAGCAGGATCTTCATTATGATCTCGTTCAATGCTGGTCCTCAAGATTGATAAATAGATGAAATTTTTATTTGTTCCGCTGTTGAGAAAACCATCAACAGGGAGCGACTGAAAAATATCAATTCATGATAACTCAGCAATTTATGAAGAGAATCGCTTCTAAAATATTCAGGTTGAGGCATGTGCTGGACCACTGACAGACGAAGTCCCAAAGAAGTATGTGTCGATGAGCAAATGATTCCGCAATTTGACAATCATAGTTGGATGTCATTTTTGCGAGGAAAACCAGTTCACTTTGGCCTCAACGCTTGGATTCTATGTTGTGGCATTGGATACTGCTGCAATTTCAATGTATTCAAGTATATTGCGCAAAAGAGGAATCGTCGACTTTTTACAGTGACTCTATGTGCAAGACCTCATAAGTAATGTTTATCTTAGTATATCATCTGAAGAACGAGAAAGACAGAATCTTTTTTATGATAGCTTCAGTAGCTACGACCTTCTCAGAAATAAAACATGGAATCGCTTCTCTCTCAAAATTGCAACTATCATAGATATGGCAACTTGTCAACAACTCGAAAAGTTATCTATGAATATATATACTGCGGCATTTGATAGATTTGTAGAGAGTGATCAACGTTTTCTAGATATCGGACCGTCTGTCGGGCAATGCTTAATATCAATAACGTGAAATTTACTTTTGATTTGGTATTGCGGTGAATGAAATTAGAAGTTGCTTTAATGGATTAAATAATGCTTTAATTCTTTTTCTTTGTTTGCTGCATTATTTAATCAGGAAATGATTAAAATATTGATTCAATAAATAGCAAGGTTCTGAAATAATCATGTGTAAAATTAGAAATATTATTGATATAATCAATCTTCATGAATTTTCTTGTGATTAAATATCATTTGAAGATTATTATACATCAATATATTATAAAATTGCAAAACTGTGGAATGTGATGCTATTTATGATTCTTTAAAAGTGTCATGCAAGAATGATTCCACCCACAAGACTACGTTTATGATTGGAACATCTATCCGCCGGCTTTGTTGTTAGACATCATTTACTTGTTTCCCAATTAAATGAGAACAGTTCGTTGACTGAATTATCGGATTCATTTTTTGATTTATCATAAACAGTTTCATTAAAATGATTTTGATATTTCCGAAGGCGGTAAATATCATAGGAAGCCCAGAAAATTCCATACACGTCTTGTTGTTGTTGTCATCATTCTTGGAGAAGGAATCTACAACGCAACCATCTGTTCTGAAATGGTGAATCAACAAGATTTCATCGACAGTGTGGAGAAACTGATGCCAACCTGTCAACCTGTATATACGAAACAAAATTGGAATGATGCGAAATTGTTTGCAGTTTCAGTAATGACTAATTGATAACAAAGTTAGGATATTCACGAGGTTAGTATGAGTAAGGTTAGCTCCATGGAACCCGCTGATCCAGCTGAATGTGTTTCCATCTATGGTTAACTAAGCAATTTTCAACATCCTGCGGACATTTTGGAGAAAATTTGAAAGGTTAAATGATTGAATTCTGACGTTTTGTCAAATATTCCTCGTGAATGATGAAAAAATGCCAAAATCCATACTTGTACGAATATTTTCTATGTACATTCAAATGTTTTCAAATCATTTTGGAGGAAATTCGATCAAGTTTTCCAGTATTTTTGCAATAATAGAATGTGTTTGAAATGCAACTTAAAAATGCATCTTGTCTTAAAAGGCCGAGTTTACGATGATCCAAACTGCTTCAGTTTGATCCAATCTCTCGTGCAACTTTTGTGTAAGGGACATTTTTCATAGGAAGTAGTTTGCATTGTAGCGTCCTAGAAATTGACTGACTTCCGAGTATGCACTCAAATACAATGTGCATGTTGATTAACGAATAATTCACAGATGTGATAAGAATTCACGCCACCGTCTAATGATGAAAGAAGAAAATCTTGAGAATCTGTTATCAATATTGATTTCATTACATTTTCTTCATGCGCCAATATCTGCAACGATTTTTTTCATTGGTTTCGTATCATGAATTATGTGATGTTACTCGGTAGAACTATGGATGTTTCAGCCTCCTTTTAAACGTTATTTCCCGATGATTGAGGAGTTCACTTTCAATTTCATGTGGTCTACACTTTATCACTGAGGCAGCGGAAAAACCTCGTGAATTACATTTTGGCATAGCAATAGTCATACTTCACATGCAGATTTTACGGTTGCTTACTATCTTCACGTAGTGTTGGAGTTCGGATAGAGAAGTCATCGAATTTTTGGATCTTTCCGATTACTATCGATCAGTCTGCATTCAGCAATCTGTGATCATCATTCAGATTAGACTAACACTCACCATCCAGGCTTTGCAGCCCCTGAAGCGAAGTATTCAGAAAATACATGCACACCATTATTAATGATATAAATGTGAATGCTACAAAGATACAACCAGTACTTCATCTCTCGATTTAACGGATGACAAATATTGCTTATTGATAATGGCTGTCACTGCAACGTGAAAATAGCCAGCATCCGTAAACTCTATTTGAATGTGAGGCATGCCTGTCACTTTGCACCCCAAAATGCAGTTCACAAAGTCTTCATTCAGCTATACCTTGTGAAAGCGACAGTGGCATTTGAGATCTCTTGTACGTTTGAAAGCTGCTCAATCAATCATGGTATACAGAATACGGCCGCAGATTCATACCATTAAACCACTGTAAAAATGTCTGCAACACACAAAGTAATTGTAAAGAAAAGCGCTATTACATGATTGATCAACGAAGTCGCGGGACGCCGAACATTTGTCTGTTTGCGAGTTTTTATTTCACTATTGCATCGACGACCTCTGTCACGCTCAGCTGCTGGAAAAATCGTTATGACCTCTCGTCTTCTGCTCAATTACATGCGTAAAGAAGTCAATTGATGATAGATCAAGTACACAAGATTCATGCGCTTTAGCAGTGTCCATACATACTGCACTTGTAAATGATTATATGCGCATATAATTACACTGAAAATGAAGCCTTAATCTCGACTTTACTGAGAAGATGGCTATAGGTTGAAACAGGACGCTTAAGAAAGGGAATTCATGAAAAATGTACGTAGAATCTGCAAATACTGTGAAGCAGAGAAACATGAACATTCATTTCATTTTGTCGCATACTTTGCGATTGATTCAGAGACATAATGGGCAGATAGATGAAGAAACAATTGAAGTTATTGGAATTGTTTGGTGATAGTTGAAGTCAAATCAGATATCTATTCCATCAAAGTGGAGACATGAGAATGGAAGTTATGCCTCATTAGAATATCTACATTGAAGAAAGAATGCCAATCTGAGTATTGATAATGAAATGCATCAAATTCTGGAATCCATTACTTGAGACTTCGAGGTTGACTGGCTCACATCTCTCCTGCTCATGTTGTGATGACATGATAGCAATTCCTAACGAAAGAGTTCGACAAAATAATGCTCCTAAAATATTGGATAAGTGTGCATCAGATAAGTGTGTCCAGAAGTGTAAACTGATTCAAGACGATGCAGGACTTGCTGAATGAGTAAAATGTGGCTAAGTGGACTAAGTGGAGACTGATCGCTTGGAGATTGCAATGAATTTCTTCTAAATGCTCCGATCACCACGATTCATTCAGATTCAAAGAATTCCAATAATTGAGCACACATTTAGTTTTCTGAAACTTCGCACAATTTGGCGTGTTTAACAGACTGTTCATTGTTCGATGGCTATGGTATCATGTCAGCACATTATACCATCTGAATAGCTGTGCATGCTACGATAAATCCTTTCTAGACAAACAGAAGAGGAAACCGCCTGTCTAATTACATGATTGAATTGATAGATAAATATGTACTAATATACCTTTTGCCGTAGCTGCTGTCACAATCTGTACACTTGATGTCAATCTAAATATAGAAATTCTTAATCTGCAAACCGGTTGGTAAAATCTGCATACTGGTTGTCACAGTGGTATATCTGGAAAATGTTTTGTAAGGGTGGCATTTTCTAATTGATATTATATGAATATCTGAGCACCGCTTTGGACACACAGTTTTCTCAGTCATTTTCAATTCAAATTATCAGGCTTGATGTCTGTTCGGATATTAGAGCCACATTTTTACCATGCATCACGTTAATAAGCTCAAAATTTCACTGTTCCTTAAAAAATGAATTCTGAGAGCAATCGGGTTTTTTGATATCTAAAATCATGTACCAATTTTCCATTACTTGTATAGCGAACGAAATGTTTATCCGAATTACATGTACTAAATGAAACAAAAACATGATTGAACAAGATCCCTTTCTGTGATCAATGCGCAAAATATCATCATGCTGGTTTCAATCCATTTTTAGAGCTCAATTTCAGAAACGCAAGATTGAAGCGTCTGAACATTTCATTTGAAGCTTGAATGTGAAACTTTTGAGTGTAGTAGATTCTCAGAATGATTTCAGTAGGTGAAATTCAGAATCTACGAGAATATGGCACAGGTATCAATTACAAAGGGCATCATTTTTTCCTCGGTTTCAAACCACTTTTTAATCCTATAGCTTTGACGATGAGCAAATCATATACCAGCAGTTTAGATGTTCATAATTTCAATCAATCTCATCAAATAGACATTTGCCGTCAATGTTTCACGAAATTTAAATGTCTTCATCCATCATATTAAAGAAATCGCTTTATTCGTTGAAATGGTTAAAGCAGGAGAAATCAAGTTATATCTCAGTAGAAAAATGAGATGTCGCATCCAATATTTTAAAAATAGAAAGCAATATCGAAGCCCTTGATCAAAGACGGCGCAGGTTATTGAGGCAAAATTTGTCCCAATTGTGCTATAATTTCAAATGAAAGTATATATGAACTCTTATTATGTTGCTAGCATTTTACTCAACCAAATCACTTATGATTTTGATTCAAATATTTTGAAGAGTAATACCTTCCAATCTAGCCTTCTCTTGATCAGAAAAAGATCCTTGAGTTTCTGGACATGTCAAATGTCGCTAAAGAACGCTTCTCAAGACAGAGATGGCCATCTCTGTGATGCTTTGGAAAGGAGAACATCGAGGCAATGAAAGCAGTCGAAGAGAGTGAAGAGTATTCAAAGAGGAAATTGACGACGGGAAATAGCATCTTCGTGTATGACGACGAATTCGCCTTCTTTTTTGACGACCGTCTTTGGTCATAATGTGGGTCAATCCCAATTGATGGGAGACCACGATGACCTTCGACCATGTGAACAGCTCTTAATTCTGCTAAACATCTTTGTTCGACAGTGAGAGAGCAGATGCCTACATATTGACAGCAACTATGGAGATTGTGTCAACAGCAATGATCGTTAGAATTCCGCCGTGCGATTTGCTTGTGACATTATAGAAAACACCGAATCTACGTCATGCCGACGTTTCAGATGTAATTTCTCTTTTGACATCAAGTATGCAGATTGCGACAACAGCTATGAGAAAAGATGTAAAAGCTTGAAAAAGCCAGAGTAGAAAGGCAATTCTTAAAAATCTCACGAGAGGGAAAACCCAAAAATTAAGGTGACAAATAAATTATTTTAATTATGAAGATGCACAGCAAGTAATGCCAATGCCAAAATTGTAAATGAGATTTCCAACATGCTTCCCACAAACGACAAGGCTAAATGTGTTGAGGGTAATCGGTCTGTGCAAAGTGTTTGAAAGAGAAAGAAGATCGAAAATATAATTTCTCACTCAAATATCCTTTCATCAGCTTGAAAAACAAGCATCATAGTTTCAGTGAATTGATTTGTCAAGTGATTCTGCATTTATCTTATCTCCTTTGATCTTGCAGCTCAGACACGCTTTTGAGGAATCATTGACCATCATATTCTAAGTGAAATAGAAGATTACTCATAACTCAAACCTAAAAGAAATAGTCATCTGAACGATTGATACTTCTCAAATAATTAATCAAATATCAAATCAAAGCACAACAGCTAAATGAAAGTTCTTCTCTTTCTTGTGTATGTACAAACGCAAAATGGCAAGACAGCACATTCATTAGCAAGATATCAAAGAAAATGACCAAATTTCATTTTGATTATATGCAGACTAGTACATTTATTGTAGTTCAACAAAACAAGGACAGGTTTAATCAAATCGAAATGTATAATTTTAGAGTAAAAAATAAATGCACCTCAGACGGGCCTTCGGAGTACCGTGTCTTCTATCAGTCGATATTAACGGCCAAGATATCTTGGCGACGAAACTTGAGGAATTTTGCTTGATTAGTGAAAACCTAAAATGATCTTCCGTCGACTGGTCAATCATATGAATGACAAGCGTAATAAAAATTGAGCATCATAAAAAATGTGACAAGTCATGAGATTGGAGACAGTTGACTCAGGTTCAACTAAATCGATTCCTCCATGTTGAAGTGTTTCTCAATCATCATGATTCGATGAGCATGCACCGCAGCCAAGATTATGCATTGAGAATTCAGATTCCGGCTCCACAGTTGGAACTGAGCTCGGCCTGTATTCTACGGCTCGGGCGTCTATAACAGCATGTGCATGTTAACAATATATTTAGTATTGACATATTCTAGATTGATTTAGACGGGCGCGGTCTTCATTTGCGAACATGGGCCCGGAAAGTCGGGACGGCTCTAACTCTGTCCTGCTCAATATTATTTCAGTGAGACGGGATGCATGAACAAAGAAACGAAAGTGCAACATAAAATCAACTTCAACGTGTTAAGGTAACTTCAGAACCAATTCAATGAAATTTGCGTCTAATTCTTAGTTCATCACAATTGAGGATAATTGACTTAATAATGAAATATTAAACACATTTCAGATCTTCCTCAAAGTTGATTTAGATAACATTTGTGCATGTCAAGGTATTAAAACAGTTGCCTTTTGAGTACGAAACACTTCGAAAATTTCATTCATAATTTCATTCGAAATTATACTGCATCTTACGCTGTCAATAAATGGACACGGTGTGTCAGGGGAGGTGGTTTCATTTTAAAAATGTCTCATTATATATATTAAAGGTTTCTGATGCATTTTTGTATGGAAATTACGAAAATTCGAAATGGCTGACGGAAAACCAAAACTGAATTCTGGTACTGGATTAAAACAATTCCCAAGCATTTGTCAGCAGTTTCCTATGTAGTTTTACCCGCTCTCTTCAAATATAATTGTCCAAAAATCAGATTAGCCCTTTTCAAAAAAATGACGGGCATGAAGCCGAAACAGCAGTCTAGGACTCGGCTAATATGTGATATGCATCAGCAGCAAGTTTTGGAGGCCCCACCATGTTCTCAAAATTTCTTGGAAGCGACATCTTTGCTTGTGTACAAATCAAAATATGGGAATCAGTGGTCTTCATCAGATCGGTCACACCTCCAAGACTTGCTGTTGATGTATAATACATATAAGACGAGCCCTAGACTACTACTTCGGTCATAGAGTAGAGATATATAGGCAGAGTGTCGACTGAAAAAAGTATCTGTATACAGTGAAAACTTTTATATGAAAAGATTCAGTTTTTTGCGGAGATTACGATCCCGTGGTCCAAAATTTTTTGAGCAGTTTTGAAAAAAGTCAAAACTTACCAATTTATATACATACTACCGTGATGACTCTCCTATATAAGTAGTATGAAACAAGTTGGATATCAAAATGAATGAATATTTGATAATAATCATCCTAACTAATTAAGCTAATTAGTTAATTAAAAGTAATTAAAAGTTAATTAGTAAATTAAACTAATTTGCAAGGGAATTTCATGATCAGCATTGCAATGGAAGTCTTCATGAAAAAGACGCGATATTATTCGTGCTTTCTTGGCTGAAATTTCAAGTTTTTAATTCAATTTTCACCGGCATGATTTTATGATTCACTAAATTCATGTCTCATTTCTTGAATCTGAATAGTGATGTGGACCCATATACATCTTTCAAAGTTAATTGAAATCATTGTCTTTGATTCTGTGATTTTGCTCTGCCAGTGGCAGGTTGCCTGTGATATGATCACGCTTAAGAAAATACTCCTGAGGTTGATCATGAAAGTAATAGGAACCCATCGAATTGCTAATTTAGCAAACATTGAATCTCCAAGGCTGACATGAGAATCTATGAAATGCCATCATTCCTTCTGCATTACAATCATGATAACTCAATTCCGTTGTAATTTCTGCAGAACTGTAAAAATGTGCATATCTCACATTTGGTGACAATACCACCTGTATCTCCCTTGAGTTCATTTAATAAAATTGAAAGTGTATACACATTGGGGATTTAATAAATGCGGAGTTACCACTCTACCTAATAGACTTACTCTATGGTTTCGGTTTTATGTCCGCCATTTTGTATTTTTCTTATTTCTCGAAAAGTGCTACCCGCATGATATTCCAACAGTGATAACTGAAAAGATCGTGTCAAACTACATCGAAAGCTGTTGACGAAATAATCCAGACTTTTTTTAATTTATCACGAAGCGACATTGCCACGCGTAGGAGCACCCCAAACATCCGTGGTAACACATTTGGCAGATAAATAAAATAAAGGTTGAAATAAACTTTTTACAGTTGTTCAGTGGCTCTGTAGAGTTATTTGTCCTTTAATAGGGACAGTGATAGGTTCACTGGTGTTTACATGTATTTCGCAACCTCACCAGAAAGTTCAATCACTTAATCGAATCCGGAAAGGCAAGCTGTCGATCAGGCGATTGATTACTACTTGATCTAAACTCTCCCTCTCTTGCCGTAACAAATCTTCAAGTCGAGAAAGACCATCTCCAGGAAGAATTAATAGACTCACCCAGCACTTCAGTAATTTTACCTTTTTGCAAAACCTCTACAAATCCATCGAAATCATGTTGTCCCCTTGGAAATGGAGTTCAATTCGACCATTCATCCATATCGTAGTGCAAATATGCAATCTTTTACCTCCTTGATTCAGGCAATGTCAAATGATCAGGAATTGCATCACCTGACTTCATCTTAACTCTCAAACGGCCATTGTGACCTCGGAGACATGCAGACGCTTCATCAATCCAAACAACTTCATTCCATTGAGAAAGCCAGTGGCAATGCTCATCGCTCGCTTTAGCTTCTAACTCTTGTGGTTGGCGGTCAATTCGATTCCTAACGGCCTCTTACGGCTTATGAAGTGCTCACTTTTCAGGCGACGTGTCACTATTATGGCAGAAACCGTCGGCTTCTCATGTGAACTCCTCAACTGGCCGAAGACAAAGCAGGATAGTTTCTTACCAAGCGAATAACCATCTGAGCTGTTCGAAAGTTTCTCTTTCCTTCCCGATCGGATACAACTTTTCCAGGAAGGGAGAACTATGTACTTTTCGGCAAACCGGCCGTTCGGACTGTCCTTCTGACAAACAGTAGAAACCGCTTCAAAAACACCTTCGCAAACTTCGACTCAGTCATCGTGATATAAGATGAATTCAAAACCGAATGGAAACTTTGTTTACAACTTATCCGGGTCAACCAACACTTTGATTTGGATGTGTATAGCAGACGTCTAGACACTACAGACAATGAAAGCGTGAAAATGACCTCGTTAGCGCCAAAGATGTAAACAACTTTTCAAGAATAGACAATTCATAGGAAATTATGCAATGAATTTGAGACATCACAACTTCCCTAAAAGTGGACCAATTTCAACGAGCAATACATCAAAAGAATGCTCAGAGAAGGCCCTTTCACCTCATGTCTGATTCATTGTCATGCCTACATGTTTTCACATTGAAAATTAAAAATTTCTGTAAGTGGCGATTTTCACATTTTGACCTTTGTCCACCTTATATAATGACGAATGCAGATGTATAATGGCTCATTGAAAAGCTGAGAACATAAGCTCTCAAATGGTTTGTGGCTTGTCAATGCAAAAGGAAATTGAAAGGCCGAAGAATCGATTGAAGTTTGGCACATTTTAGGTGGGTGGTCAGTTTTTTATGATCAACTCTGTAACAGTCAATATTAATATATCACCGCATGGCATTTAAAGGCAAATAACTTTCTTGGTATTTCTTGAATTAATATTTCAAAACCAAAAATATATGTGTCGATATCACATGGTAAAATATAACTAAAGTTCGTTCAAATTATCCGAATAACAGTTAATGGTGCTAAGCAATTTTCACATTGAAATATTAAGGAACTATTGAATTGATTCATAGCCGAATTATTCTTAATAATAAAAACAAGAATTTCAAATGATGGAAAATTATCCTGCTCCAGTAACTTTGACCGGTCCGGGTAGGCCTACTAGACAGAAGGCAGACAGACAGATGAGGGTCTGGTCGTTGATGAATAGTACAATCTCCAACATAAAGACACAGAATTTCAGTATTCGAGGATTCGCCGTGGCGTTTCTTCGAAGAAATGCGATACTGAGTCACAGCGTGTGATTAGAAATCCTTTCCCTGTGTTGTTAAACCGCTCATGCGTTTATAACCCAAAAGTGGAAATACCGTGGAAAGTTGTAAAGCAGAATTGAATCAGAAGATCAAATTCAACGCTAGAATTAGTAGAAAAAGTAATTTCTTCACAGATTTTTCACATCTGCTATCACTTAAGGTTACATGTGCATTAGATCCCCAGATTTTGGATCAATACAAGTCTGTCGTCTAAAACTTTCAGGAATTTTGTTGTTAGTTCCTTTCAACACTCGTGTTGAAGACAAGCAGAGAGTTTATTGTTGAACTTTTGCGTTTCATTTGAAATATCATTGGATTAAAAGGCACGAGATCTCAAACACTGAATAAGAGAAGTATTCGTGAAATCTGATTTAGAATCAATCATAGTAGAGTCAATCGATTCGGTTTCTGTTACTATGATTACTGAAATGTAAATTGAAATTTCCAAGTGACAATCCTTTCCTTGAAACCAAATATTATTTTAGGAACAGAAGTCTTTCAAATATGAAGAAAATTTCTAAGAATCTGCCCACCGAGTTCTATCTCCGATTACTGAGGTTTTAGGGGAACGTTTTAATCACTTCATCTATTTCTGTTGTTAATGAAACTAACGCAGTAAGACCTATCAGTTTTCTAATATATTAGCATGTGTTCAGTTACAGTGTTGAATGAGATCTGTGGTTTATCATGAATCATCCACCGGATAACATAGAACATCTGAATATATTTCATGTTCTCGAGAATCCGCGATGCTTGAAGCCCGGACGGTCAGCGAGCTCTTTGGAAGATCAGTGACCGACCACAGCTCTGGAATTCGTACATAGCATTCTTGATGCGGAATTTAGATATCAGGCCGATACATTAGAGGTTATTCCATAGACGAGCATCTTCTTCTTCTGTAATTTTTCTAATTTACATAAGTGCAAAGGTATTTTCCGTCACTCTTAGCATTAGCGCATTCCAAACTAATCCCCAAAAGTCGTTGCGTTTGGTACACTGGAAGCTAAATGTGTGACCTATTTTGATTAGTACTTTTTCTAAGGTCTGAAAGTGTCCACTTTCAAGCAATTTGCGCGACAGCCATCTGTCGACAGCGAAACGCTTCTTTTTTCAATATGAGTGCAGAAGTTTATTCATATGAATCTATTATCATGTTTTACACCATAGACATTGAAAAAGGTGCTGGAAATTCAAATGCTTTTTTAATGCTACTCATTAAAACTATAAGCAGGAATGGAAAATATACGCAGTCTGCGTCTTTCCCAAACATTTGAATTCTTGGAGTATCTGCAAGTCGTCCTTCGTGTTTATAATCACCTCTGAAATTACTTGGAATTTTCAAATGTTATTTCACAGCGACATTAGAATGATAACTTTCAATGAAAATCTTCCTCAAGTCAAATAATCTCTGCATAATTCAGTCGTATTCAAAGCAACAAATCAGTCTAAAGCCTCAGCTACACTGAGAGCTTTTCCAAGCGTTTCCGAGCAAAGCATTTTGCAGCAGATATTTAGTCATCATTGAGGCAGTTGTAGACTGCCAAAGAGCGAGCAAAGCAAAGCGGAGCTATCAGTAGCTTGCGGACATACGTTTGCTCGTGTTTGCTTTGCTTTCAATGTAGCTGAGGCCTTATCCATCTCTGTTTGTATTCATCGGCAACTTCTCAGTAAATTCAATCTGTTTGGCATCGTAAACAGCGATGATTCAGGTGATTTACAGCCAAAAATTGGTCAAAGTAGGTGAAACTTTGAATTGTCATTGTACAGATAAGAGCGAGATATACTGCGCCATCATTTCCTGGTGATTCAAAGCAATTCTTCAAAAAGTCTGCCCCCAGGATCGTGCGAGTCCCCCCCCCCCCCAAGGGACACATTCACAACGGCTGTGATTCATTTGCCAGTGAATACACAAACCCCTATGACAGAATAGCGAGGCCTCAGAAGTGAGTAGGCATAGGACAAGGCTCCCACAGAATACCTCCCACCGTTGGACTTCATGAAAGTTGAGATCTTCCTTTTACATTGAAGGAAAGCCGGATGCCAATTGGTAACAGAGAAAAGAAGTTACAGCCGTTCAACAGTGAACATCCTCAAAAACTTTTCAGGAGAGCCGTCTTGAGGTTTACGTTACGAATCACTCATATTATCAGCTTGAACCACAATCGATTATTTCTGGACAGGATGTTTCGCTAGAACATGGCCAATAGACTGAAGATTTGATTTTTTATGTGTACATGAGATTGCTTCATCATAGCATTCGAACTCGTTAGATTCAAATACCCCCAAAGAAATTAACAATACCATAGAAAGTCCTAGAATGGAAATTGCATGAAAATTATGGCACACTCCGGGGGAACTTAGTTGGGGCAAAAAGCAAATTTTGCGAGCTGGCTTTCTTGTTTTCTGGTTGGCATTTTCAATTATCAAGTCAATTTTTGATCTGGATTGTTGCTCCTTGTCCAAAGATCATGTACTCAAAAGCAATTGTGAATTTATGAAATACTGCGGCGACAGGATGACAAAGAAGGAAATCCTTTTAAACGTTCTGTATGGTCATCATTCTGAAATATCGCTCCTATAATCAATCAAGAGTATAATCAGACACATATGCAACTTGTAATGTCAATTTACAGAACATGAATTAGTCCAGCTTGAAATCAGAGGCCAAGAAATCTTACAGTATTCATTTTACTTTGAAGGATTCCCCTGTTCATTATATTTGAACAATTTTCAAAACCTTTGCATGCTTTCGAATATGAGCCTTCAAAATATCATCAGCACTATGTCATATAAATCATTTAGTGATTAGTTGAAAAGTTCCAACGACATTTCATTTATTTGATAAATGTCTGTCGCTAAAGAAGCTTTCGATGTGTTTATTTCAGAAGAGTGCTAGGTTTCTTGACCGTTAGGAGGAGAAATTATCCGATAATTAGAATTTTTATCTTTGAATTCTTGAGATGTTCTTACAACCAGTACACCGACTACTTTCGATATGACTCTGTGAAACAAATTTCAATTCGTATTCCAGTGTTGAAAAATTGCAGAATAGTTGTCAATGACTGGCGCAAATAGACACAGTATATTATTCCATGGAATAGTAGGCTATTTCATATGAAACAATGCCACAATCTCACTTAAAATTCTCTTCATGAAAATCCTGCAATTTGCTGTCAACAACTTCCACAACCAGCTTGGCAAATAGTTTGACTATGATACAATGTTTTAGATCGAAGCTGATCTACAAACCATAGATTTTTCCATGTGCCATCATTGCACATAGGCAAGATATCAAACTTCCATTCTAGTGTATTATTATCTACTTCTATGAATACCCCTCACCCTCTCCTACGTGTTCGGGCATTAAAGATATCTAACTCGTGCAATACAATAATGAAACAATCATGCACCAGTTGCGTAAATAACTATTATCAAACTCCCTTCCTATCTCCACTATGTTGAACTATGCGTTCTACATTTTCTAATGTAGAACGGAATTTCTATGAATCAAAATACATGTAATCCAATGGGCTACCGTGCTACATTTTTTTACCCTACAATGCACCCAAATTGCAAGTAAGCTTAGATGATATCTTGGGTATAGATAATAAGGCTACACCTCATGCAAATGCCAGTTAAATATCGGTTCACTTGAAATTCAAATGAAGGAAATGCACATAGAAGTAGATAATAGTACTTTCTATGGTATTGTTAATTTCTATGGAAATGCATGACATCAATATTGGATAGGCTATCTACTAGGACTTTGGATGCCATGGAAAGCCAACCACGTTTGTGTTCTTAGCAGATTGTCTATATCGTCACTGGTCCATAGAGTTCATTGACATTTCTTGATCGTTTGATAATAGTGATATAACTAGTCCATCTGTACTACCATAGAAAGATGTAGCACTCGGCTTCGGCTCGTGCTACATTTTCTGTGGTAGTACAGATGTCGTAGTTATATCACTATATTATTGCACTCCTTCATTGGAATACATTCGCACATAGAAAGTTTTTCATCTTCTAAAACGGCAAATTCTACATGGAAATCTCAAGAAATACCGTTGATATCTACATAAAAATCCACCTCCATAGCAAATAGAGGTGTATTTTAAACAACTTTAAATTCTTATGGTCATAGATTTTGACGATCCTGTGAAACATAAAGTTATTAACACAACTCGTGCAAAGATATCCATCATAATTGCATTATTGTCGATCAACAAACGCCCTCCTCCGTGCATAGACATGTTGATCTCGAAAAATACAATAAGAAGGGATACTTTGCACTTGTTACGTATAAATAACTAATCTACAGAGTGATCACAAAGTCGAGCAAGTGCAGTGACCTAGCTATCGTTAGTAATGATATCGACATATATTGTCACATTTTCTTCACTTGCACGCCTTTATGATGCACTCTGTACTTTACAAAAACGTGAGTCTCCTTTTTATGACGGTGTTTCCCTTCTACTTCATGTTGAATAGACTTTGCACGCGTGGAAATCTAAAACGTGCAAGATGACAAGTGATTCAAGAAGCAATTAACTTTCACATTTCGTAAATGTTTTCAGAACATTGAAATTGAAGATGAAAGTGCAATCAATGATAATCTGATCAGTTGCCAAGGGAGTTCATTGCAGCTGTCAATTTGATGAACATCAGAAGCCTCTTCCATCTCAGGAGATTGAACAATTTGAATTTCAGGATAAACTCTAGAAATTTGAATTTCGGATCAAATACAGTATTTTACAGAAGAATTGACATTGCAAATGAAGGACAGATCAAATGAACATTTCGGAATCTATTTCAAAGACTTTATTAGCATTTTCATGTCATTTAGAGAGTGTACTTTTCCTTCATGAACTTGTTCATTGGAGTCTCTTTTTTAACCGACTCGCGTTTGAATAAACTTCCTTTTAATGTCATTTAGTCGAATTCGACAATTCAAATTGAATTCAACTTCATTTTCAGCTCACTGCCCAAAACTTTTACAATAATGTTCACCTCTCATGTTGAATTCTCATTCACTATTACTACTGACGGAGAGCATACAGCAGAACCTGTATTTTCACACCATTTGTAAAATACATTTTCATTAACCAATTAGTAAATTGCTTGATTAATATGATCCTGAAAGTGACTTTGTGCATTTGTCATCTAGAGAGAACGTTCTGTACAATAAATGAGCAAATGACCGCAATCATGAACCTTGAGTTTATACTGACCATCATGAAACATACTACTGATGCTCACTTGTGCTGCAAGTAGTCTACAAGCATGGATATTACTTTTTGTCTTCTTTTCATGAAATCTGAGCATCTTAAACATTAACAAAATCATTCAAATGGATGGTACTTTGCCATGTGAAATAATCAAACAATGCACAACAAAGCCCTTCTTTGCATTAAGTAGTGCAGCACACTGTCAATCAAAAATGATGACTTGCAACTGAAAAACCTATCTAGCAGCAATGATTTTTAAATTCCATTTAATTTGGATATTTCCTCCTAAATAATTGTCATCTCATTGCGTGTTTTCAGTTATTGAATTGCCATGTCATTGGTAATGCAATTGCAGTATTTCTTCTTCCAGTTGTTTTGGTTGCCTTCGTTTTTCGTCATTTTACTATTGCTTGCTATCAACATTATTAATTACACTTTAATTATTCATCATTGATTTTACAATCCCACCAGCAGGTGCTTGCCCATTTATTCGAGGCCCGCTTGGTCTTGTGAGCTCGTGCAGAGAGGCGATCAGGAAGGTGCCTACTGACGACTGGCTGGCTATTCATTTACATGTACTTGTTTTAGTTCTTTTCATAGAAGCATTGTTGGCTTTAAATGGTTAAGGGATTGTAAAAAGTTGGTCTACATCGGATTGGCATTTTGACATAGAGTCTATTTATATCTGAACTGTTTTGAATTCGATCTTGAAAAAGATCTGATTATTGTTCGAATCTGATTGTCGATTGTAATAGGGGAATGAAAAACCTTTCACATACAGCACCATAATATTTCGCTGCTATTCAGGTAAAAAAAGCAGATAGTAAAATGATTATGACTCTTTCCCAACTTATTTGATTTTCAGCGTAAAGTCATTGCTGTTTTTAAAATAGAACATCCGACATGGGGTCTCTCGAAATGCAATGACATTTTATCTGATTTTTTGAAGGATTTCACAGAATCATGCTACTTGCACACACGGAGAAAGAAAAATGAAAGATTTTCTGAATAATGCTGGTAGACGAAAATAAGAAAGTGGACAGACAAGAAATTCGATTCTCCAACTCGAGCTGCTATTTGCAACTAGTTGTGACGTTGACAGGATCTCCGTTGACAGATAGGAGATCCCACGTCTGCCAAACCCAAAGTGCGAAAGAAAGAACTGACCAATCAATTGGCGAAAGGTGCTGCTTATAATGCGCAGACGATCTCTCATCTAAAATGCTACAGGAAAGTGAGAATGCCTACTGAATGCCACAGAATGCTTGGAACAAAAGTGATGATCAGGTATTGAACTTTGTCATCACGACGACACGGATGAAGCTTCAAATGCGCAGAGCGGATATGTGTTAGGCACGTTCTCATTAGAACGATTTTTTCAGCGATAATAGTTTCAACGTAGACAGTGGAGCTCATCGATAAAATGAAACATCGTCACGATTTTATCGTTATCGTGCTTGTGTGAACGCGCCTTTAAGATCTGCTAATCTGACACCCAATGTCCTCGATGAAGCCATGATGATGCAAACCCATCGAAATCAGTCATCACTAAAAAGCGACAATTTAGGTGAATCACCGACTAAAATGTCATTACGACTAAAATTTGCTATTTGATAAACTCATCCAATCACATCGAAAAACATTGAGAAAATCGTGGTAACGAATTACTTTTAAAATCGGAAGAATGAAGACATTGATGAGTGATTCTGGGCAGTGCCACATGTTTCTGGTCATAGTTTCTAATTCTTTTACATACATTTATACAGTTTATTCTGCATTTGAAGTACGAGTAATTTTGATCTGTTTGACAAATGCAAAATTGTACAATTGAATTGTCAATACACAATTTGAAACATATACAGGCCTACTATACAGGCTTGAATCGCGACTGTCGCTCTGAATCGCGACTAAATCTAGGACGTATAGGACTTACTTGACATTTTATTTTCTCTAATTATTTTTTAAATTAATGCCTATATGATTGTCGCGGTATTTGTTTACAAATTGGTTACCAAAGAAAGCGCAATACATGAACATAAGCAAAAAACGTCATCGCCCTTAATGAATCCATGTATTTTAATGGATTTCTGATACAAGCTAAATTTGCAAAATTATTCACTTAAAAAGACCTAGAAAGACAAAAAGATTCACCTAAGATGTCGGACTCCAGTCATCACTCATGAGTTGTTGGTCTGTTTCTTGGCTTGGCAAAGCAAACTTTGGGGAGATACTAAAGCGCTGCTTTGATGATTGTGGCGTGCATTTTGAGCATCATTTATTAGCCTATCACGCCTTGATATATCGAAAACTTCTCTGACAAACTAGACGAAATATTCTCGACTTTTTGTCGGCAACGTGTTCTGTCACACTCGTAAAGACTTGGAAGACTTTCTTATGTTCATTGAAAGATGCGGAGCCCGCTACTCATCCTACAGTCATCAAGACATCGCATCAGGTTACAACGGATTTCTATGGCATTCAAAAGTGTTATAAATTCCATGCTTCGGACATATAGTCCGGCAGCCAGAGCGAGTTCCTGCAGGGAACGAGGCCGAAAGTGAGACTTTCACAGAATGTTGTACACCCTATGTCTACCACGAATCGTCACGTCTGCCGAGTTCTAGGATCAAAGAAAAACGCATGTAAATCCAATGGGACGCAGATTGCAGTTTTTGGATAAAGTGAAATTTTCTATGTTTTCTCTGATTAAACGAAAAGTACTAAGCCTAGAGTCATACTTTTTGGCATGGAATGTCTTCAGGTCATTTCCTACGATGGTCATGTGCTTTTATCATGCATCTAATCGGCAATGTATGAGAGAATGTGGTTGAATGTGGATGAAGTCGGCCAACATGTTGGTGTTTGCCGACATTAAGAGGCTCGCCAAATCTGATTGTGTTTAGCTTCATAGACAGAAGTGCATGAACATGAAAGGAGATGACCTGAAGACATTCCATGTCGAAAATTATGACTCTGGGCTTAGTACTTTTTGTTTAATCAGAGAAAACATACAAAATTTCATTTTAGCCAAAAACTGCAATCTGCGTCCGATTGGATTTACATGTGTCTTTCTTTGATCATGTCTGACAAGAAGAGGAACTCACTAGAACTCGGCAGACGTGTCGATTCGCAGCAGGCA
The DNA here is from genome assembly GCA_907163375.1 of Prostheceraeus crozeri. Taxonomy (NCBI): domain Eukaryota; kingdom Metazoa; phylum Platyhelminthes; order Polycladida; family Euryleptidae; genus Prostheceraeus; species Prostheceraeus crozeri. The sequence continues at coordinate 43,152 of CAJQUW010007983.1, read as the reverse complement.
TAGGATGTACATCATTCCGTGAAAGTCTCACTTTCGGCCTCGTTCCCTGCAGAAACTCGCTCTGGCTGCCGGACTAATAGCATAATGCAGATTTGGATTTACGATGTTTACATCTCGAAGATAACTTTATACACAACGAATGCCCATTATGAGAGCATTCCGCGCAAATTTCTTGCTTTTTCTTTGTACTTCAAAGTCATTCATTACTTCTTGATGGAAAGGTTGAACAGCTATTTCCGTCTCTATTCATTTCACTTTCATGGGGAATAGAAATTTAGTTTTTGAATTAATTTCCGCTGTTAGCTAAATAAAACAAGTCTCATCGCTTCATTCAGTGTCTTTGTGGTACAAAAACGTCAACGCTCTTCTAAGAGACAATGAATCTCTCCTCATTTGCCGATGACAATGATTGCAGTGAAACTATCTATTACTTCTTGACAGAATTCGTCTCCTTGCGTTCAGTGATGCGAGAAAGAAACGATTCTGTAGAGCCATGATATGAATTGCAGTTTATCGTCTTCCATATCAGAAAATGAGCATCAGATGCATTTCAAGTCAACCAAAAACTGCATTTACAGAGAAATGGGATTCTTCTATTTCCTATACTACTAATTCATTTGCATATTGGTTGAATTGCTGATAATTGCATACGGAAAGACAATTTGGTATGAAAGACTCAAGAAATTGCTTAGAAATATGTGATTAATGGATTCTTTACATTTGTTGGATAATACATAGACATGATTCCAATGCACGCAAAGCTAAAAAAAATGTATACCCACGTCCTTGATAGTCGAACTGACGGGAAGCGAACCAGGGGAAGGCCACGGGGAAGATGGAGCGACGACACCGCGGATTGAGCCGGACGGACGCTTGCGCAGTATTCGACCTTGGCGCGCGACCGAACAACTTGGAGGTGCAGCAGATTGCAGTTCCCGACCCTCAGCTTTGAGGAAGGAAAGGCAAAAAACCGCTGAGTGAACTTCCGCTGAGTGGGATTCCTCTGAGTGAACTTCCTCTTAGTGAACTTCCGCTGGGTGAACTTCCGCTGAGTGAACTTCCGCTGAGTGGGATTCCGCTGGGTGAACTTCCTCTGAGTGAACTTCCGCTGAGTGGGATTCCGCTGGGTGAACTTCCTCTGAGTGAACTTCCGCTGAGTGGGATTCCTCTGAGTGAACTTCCTCTAAGTGAACTTCCGCTGAGTGGGATTCCGCTGGGTGAACTTCCTCTGAGTGAACTTCCGCTGAGTGGGATTCCTCTGAGTGAACTTCCTCTGAGTGAACTTCCTCTGAGTGAACTTCCGCTGAGTGGGATTCCGCTGAGTGAACTTCCGCTGAGTGGGATTCCGCTGGGTGAACTTCCTCTGAGTGAACTTCCTCTGAGTGGGATTCCGCTGGGTGAACTTCCGCTGAGTGGGATTCCGCTGGGTGAACTTCCTCTGAGTGAACTTCCGCTGAGTGGGATTCCGCTGGGTGAACTTCCTCTGAGTGAACTTCCTCTGAGTGAACTTCCGCTGAGTGGGATTCCTCTGAGTGAACTTCCTCCGAGTGAACTTCCGCTGGGTGAACTTCCTCTGAGTGAACTTCCGCTGAGTGAACTTCCGCTGAGTGAACTTCCGCTGAGTGGGATTCCGCTAAGTGGGATTCCGCTGGGTGAACTTCCGCTGAGTGAACTTCCGCTGAGTGGGATTCCGCTGAGTGAACTTCCTCTGAGTGAACTTCCGCTGAGTGAACTTCCTCTGAGTGAACTTCCTCTGAGTGGGATTCCTCTTAGTGAACTTCCTCTGAGTGAACTTCCTCTGAGTGGGATTCCTCTGAGCGGGATTCCGCTGAGTGAACTTCCTCTGAGTGAAATTCCGCTGAGTGGGATTCCTCTGAGTGAACTTCCTCTGAGTGAACTTCCTCTGAGTGAACTTCCTCTGAGTGGGATTCCTCTTGGTGAACTTCCTCTTGGTGAACTTCCTCTGAGTGAACTTCCGCTGAGTGAACTTCCGCTGAGTGGGATTCCTCTGAGTGAACTTCCTCTGAGTGAACTTCCTCTGAGTGGGATTCCTCTGAGTGAACTTCCGCTGATTGGGATTCCTCTGAGTTAACTTCCTCTGAGTGGGATTCCTCTGAGTGAACTTCCGCTGAGTCGGAATCCTCTGAGTGAACTTCCTCTGAGTAAACTTCCTCTGAGTGGGATTCCTCTGAGTGAACTTCCGCTGAGTGGGATTCCTCTGAGTGAAATTCCTCTGAGTGAACTTCCTCTGAGTGGGATTCCTCTGAGTGGGATTCCTCTGAGTGAACTTCCGCTGAGTGGGATTCCTCTTAGTGAACTTCCGCTGAGTGAACTTCCTCTGAGTGAACTTCCTCTGAGTGAACTTCCTCTGAGTGGGATTCCTCTGAGTGAACTTCCTCTGAGTGAACTTTCTCTTGGTGAACTTCCTCTGAGTGGGATTCCTCTGAGTGAACTTCCTCTGAGTGAACTTCCTCTGAGTGAACTTCCTCTGAGTGAACTTCCTCTGAGTGAACTTCCTCTGAGTGAACTTCCTCTGAGTAAACTTCCTCTGAGTGAACTTCCTCTGAGTGAACTTCCTCTGAGTGAACTTCCTCTGAGTGAACTTCCTCTTAGTGGGATTCCTCTGAGTGAACTTCCTCTGAGTGAACTTCCGCTGAGTGAACTTCCGCTGGGTGAACTTCCTCTGAGTGAACTTCCTCTGAGTGAACTTCCTCTGAGTGAACTTCCGCTGAGTGAACTTCCGCTGGGTGAACTTCCTCTGAGTGAACTTCCTCTGAGTGAACTTCCTCTGAGTGGGATTCCTCTGAGTGAACTTCCTCTTAGTGGGATTCCTCTGAGTGAACTTCCTCTGAGTGAACTTCCGCTGAGTGAACTTCCTCTGAGTGAACTTCCTCTGAGTGAACTTCCTCTGAGTGAACTTCCTCTGAGTGAACTTCCGCTGAGTGAACTTCCGCTGAGTGAACTTCCTCTGAGAGAACTTCCTCTGAGTGAACTTCCTCTGAGTGAACTTCCTCTGAGTGAACTTCCTCTGAGTGGGATTCCTCTGAGTGAACTTCCGCTGAGTGAACTTCCTCTGAGTGAACTTCCTCTGAGTGAACTTCCTCTGAGTGAACTTCCTCTGAGTGAACTTCCTCTGAGTGAACTTCCGCTGAGTGAACTTCGGCTGAGTGAACTTCCGCTGAGTGGGATTCCTCTGAGTGAACTTCCTCTGAGTGGGATTCCTCTGAGTGAACTTCCTCTGAGTGGGATTCCTCTGAGTGGAATTCCTCTGAGTGAACTTCCTCTGAGTGAACTTCCTCTGAGTGAACTTCCGCTGAGTGAACTTCCGCTGAGTGAACTTCCGCTGAGTGAACTTCCTCTGAGTGGGATTCCTCTGAGTGAACTTCCGCTGAGTGAACTTCCTCTGAGTGAACTTCCTCTGAGTGAACTTCCTCTGAGTGAACTACCTCTGAGTGAACTTCCTCTGAGTGAACTTCCGCTGAGTGAACTTCCTCTGAGTGAACTTCCTCTGAGTGAACTTCCTCTGAGTGAACTTCCGCTGAGTGGGATTCCTCTGAGTGAACTTCCTCTGAGTGAACTTCCGCTGAGTGAACTTCCTCTGAGTGAACTTCCTCTGAGTTAACTTCCGCTGAGTGAACTTCCGCTGAGTGAACTTCCTCTTAGTGAACTTCCGCTGAATGAACTTCCTCTGAATGAACTTCCTCTGAGTGAACTTCCTCTGAGTGAACTTCCTCTGAGTGAACTTCCGCTGAGTGAACTTCCGCTGATTGGGATTCCTCTGAGTGAACTTCCTCTGAGTGAACTTCCTCTGAGTGAACTTCCTCTGAGTTAACTTCCTCTGAGTTAACTTCCTCTGAGTGAACTTCCGCTGAGTGGTATTCCTCTGAGTGAACTTCCGCTGAGTGAACTTCCGCTGAGTGGGATTCCTCTGAGTGAACTTCCGCTGGGTGAACTTCCTCTGAGTGAACTTCCTCTGAGTGAACTTCCTCTGAGTGAACTTCCTCTGAGTGGGATTCCTCTTGGTGAACTTCCTCTGAGTGAAATTCCTCTGAGTGAACTTCCTCTGAGTGAACTTCCTCTGAGTGAACTTCCTCTGAGTGAACTTCCTCTGAGTGGGATTCCGCTGAGTGAACTTCCGCTGAGTGAACTTCCGCTGAGTGAACTTCCGCTGAGTGAACTTCCTCTGAGTGAACTTCCTCTGAGTGAACTTCCTCTGAGTGAACTTCCTCTGAGTGTACTTCCTCTTAGTGAACTTCCTCTGAGTGAACTTCCTCTGAGTGGGATTCCTCTGAGTGAACTTCCGCTGAGTGAACTTCCGCTGAGTGAACTTCCGCTGAGTGAACTTCCTCTGAGTGAACTTCCTCTGAGTGAACTTCCTCTGAGTGAACTTCCTCTGAGTGAACTTCCTCTGAGTGAACTTCCGCTGGGTGAACTTCCTCTGAGTGAACTTCCTCTGAGTGAACTTCCTCTGAGTGAACTTCCGCTGAGTGGGATTCCTCTGAGTGGGATTCCTCTGAGTGAACTTCCTCTGAGTAAACTTCCGCCGAGTGACTTCCTCTGAGTGAACTTCCTCTGAGTGAACTTCCTCTGAGTGAACTTCCTCTGAGTGGGATTCCTCTGAGTGAACTTCCTCTTAGTCGGATTCCTCTGAGTGAACTTCCTCTGAGTGAACTTCCTCTGAGTGAACTTCCTCTGGGTGAACTTCCTCTGAGTGAACTTCCTCTGAGTGAACTTCCGCTGAGTGAACTTCCGCTGAGTGAACTTCCTCTGAGAGAACTTCCTCTGAGTGAACTTCCTCTGAGTGAACTTCCTCTGAGTGAACTTCCTCTGAGTGGGATTCCTCTGAGTGAACTTCCGCTGAGTGAACTTCCTCTGAGTGAACTTCCTCTGAGTGAACTTCCTCTGAGTGAACTTCCTCTGAGTGAACTTCCTCTGAGTGAACTTCCGCTGAGTGAACTTCGGCTGAGTGAACTTCCTCTGAGTGGATTCCTCTGAGTGAACTTCCTCTGAGTGGATTCCTCTGAGTGAACTTCCTCTGAGTGGGATTCCTCTGAGTGGAATTCCTCTGAGTGAACTTCCTCTGAGTGAACTTCCTCTGAGTAAACTTCCGCTGAGTGAACTTCCGCTGAGTGAACTTCCGCTGAGTGAACTTCCTCTGAGTGGGATTCCTCTGAGTGAACTTCCGCTGAGTGAACTTCCTCTGAGTGAACTTCCTCTGAGTGAACTTCCTCTGAGTGAACTACCTCTGAGTGAATTTCCTCTGAGTGAACTTCCGCTGAGTGAACTTCCTCTGAGTGAACTTCCTCCGAGTGAACTTCCTCTGAGTGAACTTCCGCTGAGTGGGATTCCTCTGAGTGAACTTCCTCTGAGTGAACTTCCGCTGAGTGAACTTCCTCTGAGTGAACTTCCTCTGAGTGAACTTCCGCTGAGTGAACTTCCGCTGAGTGAACTTCCTCTGAGTGAACTTCCGCTGAGTGAACTTCCTCTGAATGAACTTCCTCTGAGTGAACTTCCTCTGAGTGAACTTCCTCTGAGTGAACTTCCGCTGAGTGAACTTCCGCTGATTGGGATTCCTCTGAGTGAACTTCCTCTGAGTGAACTTCCTCTGAGTTAACTTCCTCTGAGTTAACTTCCTCTGAGTGAACTTCCGCTGAGTGGTATTCCTCTGAGTGAACTTCCGCTGAGTGAACTTCCGCTGAGTGGGATTCCTCTGAGTGAACTTCCGCTGGGTGAACTTCCTCTGAGTAAACTTCCTCTGAGTGAACTTCCTCTGAGTGAACTTCCTCTGAGTGGGATTCCTCTTGGTGAACTTCCTCTGAATGAAATTCCTCTGAGTGAACTTCCTCTGAGTGAACTTCCTCTGAGTGAACTTCCTCTGAGTGAACTTCCTCTGAGTGGGATTCCGCTGAGTGAACTTCCGCTGAGTGAACTTGCGCTGAGTGAACTTCCGCTGAGTGAACTTCCTCTGAGTGAACTTCCTCTGAGTGAACTTCCTCTGAGTGAACTTCCTCTGAGTGTACTTCCTCTGAGTGAACTTCCTCTGAGTGAACTTCCTCTGAGTGGGATTCCTCTGAGTGAACTTCCGCTGAGTGAACTTCCGCTGAGTGAACTTCCGCTGAGTGAACTTCCTCTGAGTGAACTTCCTCTGAGTGAACTTCCTCTGAGTGAACTTCCTCTGAGTGAACTTCCTCTGAGTGAACTTCCGCTGAGTGAACTTCCTCTGAGTGAACTTCCTCTGAGTGAACTTCCTCTGAGTGAACTTCCGCTGAGTGGGATTCCTCTGAGTGGGATTCCTCTGAGTGAACTTCCTCTGAGTGAACTTCCGCTGAGTGAACTTCCTCTGAGTGAACTTCCTCTGAGTGAACTTCCGCTGAGTGAACTTCCTCTTCGTGAACTTCCTCTGAGTGAACTTCCGCTGAATGAACTTCCTCTGAGTGAACTTCCTCTGAGTGAACTTCCTCTGAGTGAACTTCCGCTGAGTGGGATTCCTCTGAGTGAACTTCCGCTGAGTGAACTTCCTCTGAGTGAACTTCCTCTGAGTGGACTTCCTCTGAGTTAACTTCCTCTGAGTGAACTTCCGCTGAGTGGTATTCCTCTGAGTGAACTTCCGCTGAGTGAACTTCCGCTGAGTGGGATTCCTCTGAGTGAACTTCCGCTGGGTGAACTTCCTCTGAGTGAACTTCCTCTGAGTGAACTTCCTCTGAGTGAACTTCCTCTGAGTGGGATTCCTCTGAGTGAACTTCCTCTGAGTGAACTTCCTCTGAGTGAAATTCCTCTGAGTGAACTTCCTCTGAGTGAACTTCCTCTGAGTGAACTTCCTCTGAGTGAACTTCCTCTGAGTGGGATTCCGCTGAGTGAACTTCCGCTGAGTGAACTTCCGCTGAGTGAACTTCCTCTGAGTGAACTTCCTCTGAGTGAACTTCCTCTGAGTGTACTTCCTCTTAGTGAACTTCCTCTGAGTGAACTTCCTCTGAGTGAACTTCCTCTGAGTGAACTTCCTCTGAGTGGGATTCCTCTGAGTGAACTTCCGCTGAGTGAACTTCCTCTGAGTGAACTTCCTCTGAGTGAACTTCCTCTGAGTGAACTTCCTCTGAGTGAACTTCCGCTGAGTGAACTTCGGCTGAGTGAACTTCGGCTGAGTGAACTTCCGCTGAGTGGGATTCCTCTGAGTGAACTTCCTCTGAGTGGGATTCCTCTGAGTGAACTTCCTCTGAGTGAACTTCCGCTGAGTGAACTTCCTCTGAGTGAACTTCGGCTGAGTGAACTTCCTATGAGTGGGATTCCTCTGAGTGAACTTCCTCTTAGTGAACTTCCTCTGAGTGAACTTCCGCTGAGTGAACTTCGGCTAAGTGAACTTCCGCTGAGTGAACTTCCTCTGAGTGAACTTCCTCTGAGTGAACTTCCTCTGAGTGGGATTCCTCTGAGTGGGATTCCTCTGAGTGAACTTCCTCTGAGTGGGATTCCTCTGAGTGAACTTCCGCTGAGTGAACTTCCTCTGAGTGAACTTCCGCTGAGTGAACTTCCTCTGAGTGAACTTCCTCTGAGTGAACTTCCTCTGAGTGAACTTCCTCTGAGTGAACTTCCTCTGAGTGAACTTCCGCTGAGTGAACTTCCGCTGAGTGGGATTCCTCTGAGTGAACTTCCGCTGAGTGAACTTCCTCTGAGTGAACTTCCTCTGAGTGAACTTCCTCTGAGTGAACTTCCTCTGAGTGAACTTCCGCTGAGTGAACTTCCTCTGAGTGAACTTCCGCTGAGTGAACTTCCGCTGAGTGGGATTCCTCTGAGTGAACTTCCTCTGAGTGAACTTCCTCTGAGTGAACTTCCTCTGAGTGAACTTCCTCTGAGTGAACTTCCTCTGAGTGGGATTCCTCTTGGTGAACTTCCTCTTGGTGAACTTCCTCTGAGTGAACTTCCTCTGAGTGAACTTCCTCTGAGTGAACTTCCTCTGAGTGAACTTCCGCTGAGTGGGATTCCTCTGAGTGGGATTCCGCTGAGTGAACTTCCGCTGAGTGAACTTCCGCTGAGTGAACTTCCGCTGAGTGAACTTCCTCTGAGTGAACTTCCTCTGAGTGAACTTCCTCTGAGTGAACTTCCTCTGAGTGAACTTCCTCTGAGTGAACTTCCTCTGAGTGAACTTCCTCTGAGTGAACTTCCTCTGAGTGGGATTCCTCTGAGTGAACTTCCGCTGAGTGAACTTCCTCTGAGTGAACTTCCTCTGAGTGAACTTCCTCTGAGTGAACTTCCTCTGAGTGAACTTCCGCTGAGTGAACTTCGGCTGAGTGAACTTCCGCTGAGTGAACTTCCGCTGAGTGGGATTCCTCTGAGTGAACTTCCTCTGAGTGGGATTCCTCTGAGTGAACTTCCTCTGAGTGAACTTCCTCTGAGTGGGATTCCGCTGAGTGAACTCCGCTGAGTGAACTTCCTATGAGTGAACTTCCTCTGGGTGAACTTCCTCTGGGTGAACTTCCTCTTAGTGAACCTCCTCTGAGTGAACTTCCGCTGAGTGAACTTCGGCTAAGTGAACTTCCGCTGAGTGAACTTCCTCTGAGTGAACTTCCTCTGAGTGGGATTCCTCTGAGTGAACTTCCTCTGAGTGGGATTCCTCTGAGTTAACTTCCTATGAGTGAACTTCCCCTGAGTGAACTTCCTCTGAGTGAACTTCCGCTGAGTGAACTTCCGCTGAGTGAACTTCCTCTGAGTGAACTTCCGCTGAGTGAACTTCCGCTGAGTGGGATTCCTCTGAGTGAACTTCCTCTGAGTGAACTTCGGCTGAGTGAACTTCCTCTGAGTGAACTTCCGCTGAGTGGGATTCCTCTGAGTGAACTTCCTCTGAGTGAACTTCCTCTGAGTGAACTTCCTCTGAGTGGGATTCCTCTGAGTGGGATTCCGCTGAGTGGGATTCCGCTGAGTGGGATTCCTCTGAGTGGGATTCCTCTGAGTGGGATTCCTCTGAGTGGGATTCCTCTGAGTGGGATTCCTCTGAGTGGGATTCCTCTGAGTGAACTTCCTCTGAGTGAACTTCTACTGAGTGGGATTCCTCTGAGTGGGATTCCGCTGAGTGAACTTCCTCTGAGTGAACTTCCTCTGAGTGAACTTCCTCTGAGTGGGATTCCTCTGAGTGGGATTCCTCTGAGTGGGATTCCTTTGAGTGGGATTCCTCTGAGTGAACTTCCTCTGAGTGAACTTCCGCTGAGTGAACTTCCTCTGAGTGAACTTCTGCTGAGTGGGATTCCTCTGAGTGGGATTCTTCTGAGTGAACTTCCTCTGAGTGAACTTCCTCTGAGTGGGATTCCTCTTGGTGAACTTCCTCTTGGTGAACTTCCTCTGAGTGAACTTCCTCTGAGTGAACTTCCTCTGAGTGAACTTCCTCTGAGTGGGATTCCTCTGAGTGGGATTCCGCTGAGTGAACTTCCGCTGAGTGAACTTCCGCTGAGTGAACTTCCTCTGAGTGAACTTCCTCTGAGTGTACTTCCTCTTAGTGAACTTCCTCTGAGTGAACTTCCTCTGAGTGAACTTCCTCTGAGTGGGATTCCTCTGAGTGAACTTCCGCTGAGTGAACTTCCTCTGAGTGAACTTCCTCTGAGTGAACTTCCTCTGAGTGAACTTCCTCTGAGTGAACTTCCGCTGAGTGAACTTCGGCTGAGTGAACTTCCGCTGAGTGAACTTCCGCTGAGTGGGATTCCTCTGAGTGAACTTCCTCTGAGTGGGATTCCTCTGAGTGAACTTCCTCTGAGTGAACTTCCTCTGAGTGGGATTCCGCTGAGTGAACTCCGCTGAGTGAACTTCGGCTGAGTGGGATTCCTCTGAGTGAACTTCCTTTGAGTGAACTTCCTCTGAGAGAACTTCCGCTGAGTGAACTTCCTCTGAGTGGGATTCCTCTGAGTGGGATTCCTCTGAGTGAACTTCGGCTGAGTGAACTTCCTCTGAGTGAACTTCCGCTGAGTGAACTTCGGCTGAGTGAACTTCCGCTGAGTGAACTTCTGCTGGGTGAACTTCCGCTGAGTGAACTTCCGCTGAGTGAAGTTCCTCTGAGTGAACTTCCGCTGAGTGAACTTCGGCAGAGTGAACTTCCTCTGAGTGGGATTCCTCTGAGTGAACTTCCGCTGAGTGAACTTCCTCTGAGTGTACTTCCTCTGAGTGAACTTCCGCTGAGTGAACTTCCTCTGAGTGAACTTCCTCTGAGTGAACTTCCGCTGAGTGAACTTCCTCTGAGTGGGATTCCTCTGAGTGAACTTCCTCTGAGTGGGATTCCTCTGAGTGAACTTCCTCTGAGTGAACTTCCGCTGAGTGAACTTCCGCTGAGTGAACTTCGGCTGAGTGAACTTCGGCTGAGTGAACTTCCTCTGAGTGAACTTCCTCTGGGTGAACTTCCTCTGGGTGAACTTCCTCTGAGTGAACTTCCGCTGAGTGAACTTCGGCTAAGTGAACTTCGGCTAAGTGAACTTCGGCTAAGTGAACTTCCGCTGAGTGAACTTCCTCTGAGTGAACTTCCTCTGAGTGAACTTCCTCTGAGTGGGATTCCTCTGAGTGAACTTCCTCTGAGTGGGATTCCTCTGAGTGAACTTCCGCTGAGTGAACTTCCTCTGAGTGAACTTCCGCTGAGTGAACTTCCGCTGAGTGAACTTCCTCTGAGTGAACTTCCGCTGAGTGGGATTCCTCTGAGTGAACTTCCTCTGAGTGAACTTCGGCTGAGTGAACTTCCTCTGAGTAAACTTCCTCTGAGTGAACTTCCGCTGAGTGGGATTCCTCTGAGTGAACTTCCTCTGAGTGAACTTCCTCTGAGTGAACTTCGACTGAGTGGGATTCCGCTGAGTGGGATTCCTCTGAGTGGGATTCTGAGTGGGACTCCTCTGAGTGGGATTCCTCTGAGTGGGATTCCTCTGAGTGGGATTCCTCTGAGTGAACTTCCTCTGAGTGAACTTCCTCTGAGTGAACTTCTACTGAGTGGGATTCCTCTGAATGGGATTCCGCTGAGTGAACTTCCTCTGAGTGAACTTCCTCTGAGTGAACTTCCTCTGAGTGGGATTCCTCTGAGTGGGATTCCTCTGAGTGGAATTCCTCTGAGTGGGATTCCTCTGAGTGAACTTCCTCTGAGTGAACTTCCGCTGAGTGAACTTCCTCTGAGTGAACTTCTGCTGAGTGGGATTCCTCTGAGTGGGATTCCTCTGAGTGAACTTCCTCTGAGTGAACTTCCTCTGAGTGGGATTCCTCTTGGTGAACTTCCTCTTGGTGAACTTCCTCTGAGTGAACTTCCTCTGAGTGAACTTCCTCTGAGTGAACTTCCTCTGAGTGGGATTCCTCTGAGTGAACTTCCGCTGAGTGGGATTCCTCTTAGTGAACTTCCGCTGAGTGAACTTCCTCTGAGTGGGATTCCTCTGAGTGCGATTCCTCTGAGTGAACTTCCTCTGAGTGAACTTCCTCTGAGTGGGATTCCTCTGAGTGAACTTCCTCTGAGTGAACTTCCTCTGAGTGAACTTCCGCTGAGTGAACTTCCTCTGAGTGAACTTCCTCTGAGTGAACTTCCTCTGAGTGAACTTCCTCTGAGTGAACTTCCTCTGAGTGAACTTCCTCTGAGTGGGATTCCTCTGAGTGAACTTCCTCTGAGTGAACTTCCTCTGAGTGAACTTCCTCTGAGTGAACTTCCGCTGAGTGAACTTCCTCTGAGTGAACTTCCTCTGAGTGAACTTCCTCTGAGTGAACTTCCTCTGAGTGAACTTCCTCTTGGTGAACTTCCTCTGAGTGAACTTCCGCTGAGTGAACTTCCGCTGAGTGGGATTCCTCTGAGTGGGATTCCTCTGAGTGAACTTCCTCCGAGCGGACTTCCTCTGAGTGAATTTCCTCTGAGTGAACTTCCGCTGAGTGAACTTCCTCTGAGTGAACTTCCTCTGAGTGAACTTCCTCTGAGTGAACTTCCGCTGAGTGAACTTCCGCTGAGTGGGATTCCTCTGAGTGAACTTCCTCTGAGTGGGATTCCTCTGAGTGAACTTCCTCTGAGTGAACTTCCTCTGAGTGGGATTCCGCTGAGTGAACTCCGCTGAGTGAACTTCGGCTGAGTGGGATTCCTCTGAGTGAACTTCCTCTGAGTGAACTTCCTCTGAGAGAACTTCCGCTGAGTAAACTTCCTCTGATTGGGATTCCTCTGAGTGGGATTCCTCTGAGTGAACTTCGGCTGAGTGAACTTCCTCTGAGTGAACTTCCGCTGAGTGAACTTCGGTTGAGTGAACTTCCGCTGAGTGAACTTCTGCTGGGTGAACTTCCGCTGAGTGAAGTTCCTCTGAGTGAACTTCCGCTGAGTGAACTTCGGCAGAGTGAAATTCCTCTGAGTGGGATTCCTCTGAGTGAACTTCCGCTGAGTGAACTTCCTCTGAGTGGGATTCCTCTGAGTGAACTTCCGCTGAGTGAACTTCCTCTGAGTGAACTTCCTCTGAGTGAACTTCCGCTGAGTGAACTTCCTCTGAGTGGGATTCCTCTGAGTGAACTTCCTCTGAGTGAACTTCCTCTGAGTGAACTTCCGCTGAGTGAACTTCCTCTGAGTGAACTTCGGCTGAGTGAACTTCCTATGAGTGAACTTCCTCTGGGTGAACTTCCTCTGGGTGAACTTCCTCTTAGTGAACCTCCTCTCAGTGAACTTCCTCTTAGTGAACCTCCTCTGAGTGAACTTCCGCTGAGTGAACTTCGGCTAAGTGAACTTCCGCTGAGTGAACTTCCTCTGAGTGAACTTCCTCTGAGTGGGATTCCTCTGAGTGAGCTTCCTCTGAGTGGGATTCCTCTGAGTGAACTTCCTCTGAGTGAACTTCCGCTGAGTGAACTTCCTCTGAGTGAACTTCCGCTGAGTGAACTTCCGCTGAGTGAACTTCCTCTGAGTGAACTTCCGCTGAGTGAACTTCCGCTGAGTGGGATTCCTCTGAGTGAACTTCCTCTGAGTGAACTTCGGCTGAGTGAACTTCCTCTGAGTGAACTTCCGCTGAGTGGGATTCCTCTGAGTGAACTTCCTCTGAGTGAACTTCCTCTGAGTGGGATTCCTCTGAGTGGGATTCCGCTGAGTGGGATTCCGCTGAGTGGGATTCCTCTGAGTGGGATTCCTCTGAGTGGGATTCCTCTGAGTGGGATTCCTCTGAGTGGGATTCCTCTGAGTGGGATTCCTCTGAGTGAACTTCCTCTGAGTGAACTTCCTCTGAGTGAACTTCTACTGAGTGGGATTCCTCTGAGTGGGATTCCGCTGAGTGAACTTCCTCTGAGTGAACTTCCTCTGAGTGGGATTCCTCTGAGTGGGATTCCTCTGAGTGGGATTCCTTTGAGTGGGATTCCTCTGAGTGAACTTCCTCTGAGTGGGATTCCTCTGAGTGAACTTCCGCTGAGTGGGATTCCTCTTAGTGAACTTCCGCTGAGTGAACTTCCTCTGAGTGGGATTCCTCTGAGTGCGATTCCTCTGAGTGAACTTCCTCTGAGTGAACTTCCTCTGAGTGGGATTCCTCTGAGTGAACTTCCTCTGAGTGAACTTCCTCTGAGTGAACTTCCTCTGAGTGGGATTCCTCTTGGTGAACTTCCTCTTGGTGAACTTCCTCTGAGTGGGATTCCTCTGAGTGAGCTTCCTCTGAGTGGGATTCCTCTGAGTGAACTTCCTATGAGTGAACTTCCCCTGAGTGAACTTCCTCTGAGTGAACTTCCGCTGAGTGAACTTCCGCAGAGTGAACTTCCTCTGAGTGAACTTCCGCTGAGTGAACTTCCGCTGAGTGGGATTCCTCTGAGTGAACTTCCTCTGAGTGAACTTCGGCTGAGTGAACTTCCTCTGAGTGAACTTCCGCTGAGTGGGATTCCTCTGAGTGAACTTCCTCTGAGTGAACTTCCTCTGAGTGGGATTCCTCTGAGTGGGATTCCGCTGAGTGGGATTCCGCTGAGTGGGATTCCTCTGAGTGGGATTCCTCTGAGTGGGATTCCTCTGAGTGGGATTCCTCTGAGTGGGATTCCTCTGAGTGGGATTCCTCTGAGTGAACTTCCTCTGAGTGAACTTCCTCTGAGTGGGATTCCTCAGAGTGGGATTCCGCTGAGTGGGATTCCTCTGAGTGGGATTCCTCTGAGTGGGACTCCTCTGAGTGGGATTCCTCTGAGTGGGATTCCTCTGAGTGGGATTCCTCTGAGTGAACTTCCTCTGAGTGAACTTCCTCTGAGTGAACTTCTACTGAGTGGGATTCCTCTGAATGGGATTCCGCTGAGTGAACTTCCTCTGAGTGAACTTCCTCTGAGTGAACTTCCTCTGAGTGGGATTCCTCTGAGTGGGATTCCTCTGAGTGGAATTCCTCTGAGTGGGATTCCTCTGAGTGAACTTCCTCTGAGTGAACTTCCGCTGAGTGAACTTCCTCTGAGTGAACTTCTGCTGAGTGGGATTCCTCTGAGTGGGATTCCTCTGAGTGAACTTCCTCTGAGTGAACTTCCTCTGAGTGGGATTCCTCTTGGTGAACTTCCTCTGAGTGAACTTCCTCTGAGTGAACTTCCTCTGAGTGAACTTCCTCTGAGTGAACTTCCTCTGAGTGGGATTCCTCTGAGTGAACTTCCGCTGAGTGGGATTCCTCTTAGTGAACTTCCGCTGAGTGAACTTCCTCTGAGTGGGATTCCTCTGAGTGCGATTCCTCTGAGTGAACTTCCTCTGAGTGAACTTCCTCTGAGTGGGATTCCTCTGAGTGAACTTCCTCTGAGTGAACTTCCTCTGAGTGAACTTCCGCTGAGTGAACTTCCTCTGAGTGAACTTCCTCTGAGTGAACTTCCTCTGAGTGAACTTCCTCTGAGTGAACTTCCTCTGAGTGAACTTCCTCTGAGTGGGATTCCTCTGAGTGAACTTCCTCTGAGTGAACTTCCTCTGAGTGAACTTCCTCTGAGTGAACTTCCGCTGAGTGAACTTCCTCTGAGTGAACTTCCTCTGAGTGAACTTCCTCTGAGTGAACTTCCTCTGAGTGAACTTCCTCTTGGTGAGTTTCCTCTGAGTGAACTTCCGCTGAGTGAACTTCCGCTGAGTGGGATTCCTCTGAGTGGGATTCCTCTGAGTGAACTTCCTCCGAGCGGACTTCCTCTGAGTGAATTTCCTCTGAGTGAACTTCCGCTGAGTGAACTTCCTCTGAGTGAACTTCCTCTGAGTGAACTTCCTCTGAGTGAACTTCCGCTGAGTGGGATTCCTCTGAGTGGGATTCCTCTGAGTGAACTTCCTCTGAGTGGGATTCCTCTGAGTGAACTTCCTCTGAGTGAACTTCCTCTGAGTGGGATTCCGCTGAGTGAACTCCGCTGAGTGAACTTCGGCTGAGTGGGATTCCTCTGAGTGAACTTCCTCTGAGTGAACTTCCTCTGAGAGAACTTCCGCTGAGTAAACTTCCTCTGATTGGGATTCCTCTGAGTGGGATTCCTCTGAGTGGGATTCCTCTGAGTGAACTTCGGCTGAGTGAACTTCCTCTGAGTGAACTTCCGCTGAGTGAACTTCGGTTGAGTGAACTTCCGCTGAGTGAACTTCTGCTGGGTGAACTTCCGCTGAGTGAACTTCCTCTGAGTGAAGTTCCTCTGAGTGAACTTCCGCTGAGTGAACTTCCTCTGAGTGAAATTCCTCTGAGTGGGATTCCTCTGAGTGAACTTCCGCTGAGTGAACTTCCTCTGAGTGGGATTCCTCTGAGTGAACTTCCGCTGAGTGAACTTCCTCTGAGTGAACTTCCTCTGAGTGAACTTCCGCTGAGTGAACTTCCTCTGAGTGGGATTCCTCTGAGTGAACTTCCTCTGAGTGAACTTCCTCTGAGTGAACTTCCGCTGAGTGAACTTCCTCTGAGTGAACTTCGGCTGAGTGAACTTCCTATGAGTGAACTTCCTCTGAGTGAACTTCCGCTGAGTGAACTTCCGCTGAGTGGGATTCCTCTGAGTGAACTTCCTCTGAGTGAACTTCGGCTGAGTGAACTTCCTCTGAGTGAACTTCCGCTGAGTGGGATTCCTCTGAGTGAACTTCCTCTGAGTGAACTTCCTCTGAGTGGGATTCCGCTGAGAGAGCTTCCGCTGAGTGGGATTCCTCTGAGTGGGATTCCTCTGAGTGAACTTCCTCTGAGTGGGATTCCTCTGAGTGAACTTCCTCTGAGTGGGATTCCTCTGAGTGAACTTCCTCTGAGTGAACTTCCTCTGAGTGAACTTCCTCTGAGTGGGATTCCTCTGAGTGGGATTCCGCTGAGTGAACTTCCTCTGAGTGAACTTCCTCTGAGTGGGATTCCTCTGAGTGGGATTCCTCTGAGTGAACTTCCGCTGAGTGGGATTCCTCTTAGTGAACTTCCGCTGAGTGAACTTCCTCTGAGTGGGATTCCTCTGAGTGCGATTCCTCTGAGTGAACTTCCTCTGAGTGAACTTCCTCTGAGTGGGATTCCTCTGAGTGAACTTCCTCTGAGTGAACTTCCTCTGAGTGAACTTCCTCTGAGTGGGATTTCTCTTGGTGAACTTCCTCTGAGTGAACTTCCGCTGAGTGAACTTCCGCTGAGTGGGATTCCTCTGAGTGAACTTCCGCTGAGTGAACTTCCTCTGAGTGAACTTCCTCTGAGTGGGATTCCTCTGAGTGAGCTTCCTCTGAGTGGGATTCCTCTGAGTGAACTTCCTATGAGTGAACTTCCCCTGAGTGAACTTCCTCTGAGTGAACTTCCGCTGAGTGAACTTCCGCTGAGTGAACTTCCTCTGAGTGAACTTCCGCTGAGTGAACTTCCGCTGAGTGGGATTCCTCTGAGTGAACTTCCTCTGAGTGAACTTCGGCTGAGTGAACTTCCTCTGAGTGAACTTCCGCTGAGTGGGATTCCTCTGAGTGAACTTCCTCTGAGTGAACTTCCTCTGAGTGGGATTCCTCTGAGTGGGATTCCGCTGAGTGGGATTCCGCTGAGTGGGATTCCTCTGAGTGGGATTCCTCTGAGTGGGATTCCTCTGAGTGAACTTCCTCTGAGTGAACTTCCTCTGAGTGAACTTCCTCTGAGTGGGATTCCTCTGAGTGGGATTCCGCTGAGTGAACTTCCTCTGAGTGAACTTCCTCTGAGTGAACTTCCTCTGAGTGGGATTCCTCTGAGTGGGATTCCTCTGAGTGGGATTCCTCTGAGTGGGATTCCTCTGAGTGAACTTCCTCTGAGTGGGATTCCTCTGAGTGAACTTCCGCTGAGTGGGATTCCTCTGAGTGAACTTCCGCTGAGTGAACTTCCTCTGAGTGAACTTCCGCTGAGTGGGATTCCTCTGAGTGAACTTCCTCTGAGTGAACTTCCTCTGAGTGGGATTCCTCTGAGTGGGATTCCGCTGAGTGGGATTCCGCTGAGTGGGATTCCTCTGAGTGGGATTCCTCTGAGTGGGATTCCTCTGAGTGGGATTCCTCTGAGTGGGATTCCTCTGAGTGAACTTCCTCTGAGTTAACTTCCGCTGAGTGAACTTCCTCTGAGTGAACTTCTACTGAGTGGGATTCCTCTGAGTGGGATTCCGCTGAGTGAACTTCCTCTGAGTGAACTTCCTCTGAGTGAACTTCCTCTGAGTGGGATTCCTCTGAGTGGGATTCCTCTGAGTGGGATTCCTCTGAGTGGGATTCCTCTGAGTGAACTTCCTCTGAGTGAACTTCCTCTGAGTGAACTTCCTCTGAGTGGGATTCCTCTTGGTGAACTTCCTCTTGGTGAACTTCCTCTGAGTGAACTTCCGCTGAGTGAACTTCCGCTGAGTGAGCTTCCTCTGAGTGGGATTCCTCTGAGTGAACTTCCGCTGAGTGGGATTCCTCTGAGTGAACTTCCTCTGAGTGGGATTCCTCTGAGTGAACTTCCGCTGAGTCGGAATCCTCAGAGTGAACTTCCTCTGAGTAAACTTCCTCTGAGTGGGATTCCTCTGAGTGAACTTCCGCTGAGTGGGATTCCTCTGAGTGAACTTCCTCTGAGTGAACTTCCTCTGAGTGGGATTCCTCTGAGTGGGATTCCTCTGAGTGAACTTCCGCTGAGTGGGATTCCTCTTAGTGAACTTCCGCTGAGTGAACTTCCTCTGAGTGAACTTCCTCTGAGTGGGATTCCTCTGAGTGAACTTCCTCCTGGTGAACTTCCTCTGAGTGAACTTCCTCTGAGTGAACTTCCTCTGAGTGGGATTCCTCTGAGTGAACTTCCTCTGAGTGAACTTCCTCTGAGTGGGATTCCTCTGAGTGAACTTCCTCTGAGTGAACTTCCTCTGAGTGAACTTCCTCTGAGTGAACTTCCTCTGAGTGAACTTCCTCTGAGTGAACTTCCTCTGAGTGAACTTCCTCTGAGTGAACTTCCGCTGAGTGAACTTCCTCTGAGTGAACTTCCTCTGAGTGAACTTCCTCTTAGTGGGATTCCTCTGAGTGAACTTCCTCTGAGTGAACTTCCGCTGAGTGAACTTCCGCTGGGTGAACTTCCTCTGAGTGAACTTCCTCTGAGTGAACTTCCTCTGAGTGAACTTCCGCTGAGTGAACTTCCGCTGGGTGAACTTCCTCTGAGTGAACTTCCTCTGAGTGAACTTCCTCTGAGTGGGATTCCTCTGAGTGAACTTCCTCTTAGTGGGATTCCACTGAGTGAACTTCCTCTGAGTGAACTTCCGCTGAGTGAACTTCCGCTGGGTGAACTTCCTCTGAGTGAACTTCCTCTGAGTGAACTTCCGCTGAGTGGGATTCCTCTGAGTGGGATTCCTCTGAGTGAACTTCCTCTGAGTGAACTTCCGCTGAGTGAACTTCCTCTGAGTGAACTTCCTCTGAGTTAACTTCCACTGAGTGAACTTCCTCTTAGTGAACTTCCTCTGAGTGAACTTCCTCTGAGTGAACTTCCTCTGAGTGAACTTCCTCTGAGTGAACTTCCTCTGAGTGAACTTCCGCTTAGTGAACTTCCGCTGAGTGGGATTCCTCTGAGTGAACTTCCGCTGAAAGAACTTCCTCTGAGTGAACTTCCTCTGAGTGGACTTCCTCTGAGTTAACTTCCTCTGAGTGAACTTCCGCTGAGTGGGATTCCTCTGAGTGAACTTCCGCTGAGTGAACTTCCGCTGAGTGGGATTCCTCTGAGTGGGATTCCTCTGAGTGAACTTCCTCTGAGTGAACTTCCTCTGAGTGAATTTCCTCTGAGTGAACTTCCGCTGAGTGAACTTCCTCTGAGTGAACTTCCTCTGAGTGAACTTCCTCTGAGTGAACTTCCGCTGAGTGAACTTCCGCTGAGTGGGATTCCTCTGAGTGAACTTCCTCTGAGTGGGATTCCTCTGAGTGAACTTCCTCTGAGTGAACTTCCTCTGAGTGGGATTCCGCTGAGTGAACTCCGCTGAGTGAACTTCGGCTGAGTGGGATTCCTCTGAGTGAACTTCCTCTGAGTGAACTTCCTCTGAGAGAACTTCCGCTGAGTAAACTTCCTCTGATTGGGATTCCTCTGAGTGGGATTCCTCTGAGTGAACTTCGGCTGAGTGAACTTCCTCTGAGTGAACTTCCGCTGAGTGAACTTCGGTTGAGTGAACTTCCGCTGAGTGAACTTCTGCTGGGTGAACTTCCGCTGAGTGAACTTCCGCTGAGTGAAGTTCCTCTGAGTGAACTTCCGCTGAGTGAACTTCGGCAGAGTGAACTTCCTCTGAGTGGGATTCCTCTGAGTGAACTTCCGCTGAGTGAACTTCCTCTGAGTGGGATTCCTCTGAGTGAACTTCCGCTGAGTGAACTTCCTCTGAGTGAACTTCCTCTGAGTGAACTTCCGCTGAGTGAACTTCCTCTGAGTGGGATTCCTCTGAGTGAACTTCCTCTGAGTGAACTTCCTCTGAGTGAACTTCCGCTGAGTGAACTTCCTCTGAGTGAACTTCGGCTGAGTGAACTTCCTATGAGTGAACTTCCTCTGGGTGAACTTCCTCTGGGTGAACTTCCTCTGGGTGAACTTCCTCTTAGTGAACCTCCTCTGAGTGAACTTCCTCTTAGTGAACCTCCTCTGAGTGAACTTCCGCTGAGTGAACTTCGGCTAAGTGAACTTCCGCTGAGTGAACTTCCTCTGAGTGAACTTCCTCTGAGTGGGATTCCTCTGAGTGAACTTCCTCTGAGTGGGATTCCTCTGAGTGAACTTCCTATGAGTGAACTTCCCCTGAGTGAACTTCCTCTGAGTGAACTTCCGCTGAGTGAACTTCCGCTGAGTGAACTTCCTCTGAGTGAACTTCCGCTGAGTGAACTTCCGCTGAGTGGGATTCCTCTGAGTGAACTTCCTCTGAGTGAACTTCGGCTGAGTGAACTTCCTCTGAGTGAACTTCCGCTGAGTGGGATTCCTCTGAGTGAACTTCCTCTGAGTGAACTTCCTCTGAGTGGGATTCCTCTGAGTGGGATTCCGCTGAGTGGGATTCCGCTGAGTGGGATTCCTCTGAGTGGGATTCCTCTGAGTGGGATTCCTCTGAGTGGGATTCCTCTGAGTGAACTTCCTCTGAGTGAACTTCCTCTGAGTGAACTTCTACTGAGTGGGATTCCTCTGAGTGGGATTCCGCTGAGTGAACTTCCTCTGAGTGAACTTCCTCTGAGTGAACTTCCTCTGAGTGAACTTCCTCTGAGTGAACTTCCTCTGAGTGGGATTCCTCTGAGTGGGATTCCTCTGAGTGGGATTCCTTTGAGTGGGATTCCTCTGAGTGAACTTCCTCTGAGTGGGATTCCTCTGAGTGAACTTCCGCTGAGTGGGATTCCTCTTAGTGAACTTCCGCTGAGTGAACTTCCTCTGAGTGGGATTCCTCTGAGTGCGATTCCTCTGAGTGAACTTCCTCTGAGTGAACTTCCTCTGAGTGGGATTCCTCTGAGTGAACTTCCTCTGAGTGAACTTCCTCTGAGTGAACTTCCTCTGATTGGGATTCCTCTTGGTGAACTTCCTCTCGGTGAACTTCCTCTGAGTGAACTTCCGCTGAGTGAACTTCCGCTGAGTGGGATTCCTCTGAGTGAACTTCCTCTGAGTGAACTTCCTCTGAGTGGGATTCCTCTGAGTGAACTTCCGCTGAGTGGGATTCCTCTGAGTGAACTTCCTCTGAGTGGGATTCCTCTGAGTGAACTTCCGCTGAGTCGGAATCCTCAGAGTGAACTTCCTCTGAGTAAACTTCCTCTGAGTGGGATTCCTCTGAGTGAACTTCCGCTGAGTGGGATTCCTCTGAGTGAACTTCCTCTGAGTGAACTTCCTCTGAGTGGGATTCCTCTGAGTGGGATTCCTCTGAGTGAACTTCCGCTGAGTGGGATTCCTCTTAGTGAACTTCCGCTGAGTGAACTTCCTCTGAGTGAACTTCCTCTGAGTGAACTTCCTCTGAGTGGGATTCCTCTGAGTGAACTTCCTCTTGGTGAACTTCCTCTGAGTGAACTTCCTCTGAGTGAACTTCCTCTGAGTGGGATTCCTCTGAGTGAACTTCCTCTGAGTGAACTTCCTCTGAGTGGGATTCCTCTGAGTGAACTTCCTCTGAGTGAACTTCCTCTGAGTGAACTTCCTCTGAGTGAACTTCCTCTGAGTGAACTTCCTCTGAGTGAACTTCCGCTGAGTGAACTTCCTCTGAGTGAACTTCCTCTGAGTGAACTTCCTCTTAGTGGGATTCCTCTGAGTGAACTTCCTCTGAGTGAACTTCCGCTGAGTGAACTTCCGCTGGGTGAACTTCCTCTGAGTGAACTTCCTCTGAGTGAACTTCCTCTGAGTGAACTTCCGCTGAGTGAACTTCCGCTGGGTGAACTTCCTCTGAGTGAACTTCCTCTGAGTGAACTTCCTCTGAGTGGGATTCCTCTGAGTGAACTTCCTCTTAGTGGGATTCCTCTGAGTGAACTTCCTCTGAGTGAACTTCCGCTGAGTGAACTTCCGCTGGGTGAACTTCCTCTGAGTGAACTTCCTCTGAGTGAACTTCCGCTGAGTGGGATTCCTCTGAGTGGGATTCCTCTGAGTGAACTTCCTCTGAGCGAACTTCCGCTGAGTTAACTTCCTCTGAGTGAACTTCCTCTGAGTTAACTTCCGCTGAGTGAACTTCCTCTTAGTGAACTTCCTCTGAGTGAACTTCCGCTGAGTGAACTTCCTCTGAGTGAACTTCCTCTGAGTGAACTTCCTCTGAGTGAACTTCCTCTGAGTGAACTTCCGCTTAGTGAACTTCCGCTGAGTGGGATTCCTCTGAGTGAACTTCCGCTGAGTGAACTTCCTCTGAGTGAACTTCCTCTGAGTGGACTTCCTCTGAGTTAACTTCCTCTGAGTGAACTTCCGCTGAGTGGGATTCCTCTGAGTGAACTTCCGCTGAGTGAACTTCCGCTGAGTGGGATTCCTCTGAGTGAACTTCCGCTGGGTGAACTTCCTCTGAGTGAACTTCCTCTGAGTGAACTTCCTCTGAGTGAACTTCCTCTGAGTGGGATTCCTCTTGGTGAACTTCCTCTTGGTGAACTTCCTCTGAGTGAACTTCCTCTGAGTGAACTTCCTCTGAGTGAACTTCCGCTGAGTGAACTTCCTCTGAGTGGGATTCCGCTGAGTGAACTTCCGCTGAGTGAACTTCCTCTGAGTGAACTTCCTCTGAGTGAACTTCCTCTGAGTGAACTTCCTCTGAGTGAACTTCCTCTGAGTGAACTTCCTCTGAGTGGGATTCCTCTGAGTGAACTTCCGCTGAGTGAACTTCCGCTGAGTGAACTTCCTCTGAGTGAACTTCCTCTGAGTGAACTTCCTCTGAGTGAACTTCCTCTGAGTGAACTTCCGCTGAGTGAACTTCGGCTGAGTGAACTTCCGCTGAGTGAACTTCCGCTGAGTGGGATTCCTCTGAGTGAACTTCCTCTGAGTGGGATTCCTCTGAGTGAACTTCCTCTGAGTGAACTTCCTCTGAGTGGGATTCCGCTGAGTGAACTCCGCTGAGTGAACTTCGGCTGAGTGGGATTCCTCTGAGTGAACTTCCTCTGAGTGAACTTCCTCTGAGAGAACTTCCGCTGAGTGAACTTCCTCTGAGTGGGATTCCTCTGAGTGGGATTCCTCTGAGTGAACTTCGGCTGAGTGAACTTCCTCTGAGTGAACTTCCGCTGAGTGAACTTCGGCTGAGTGAACTTCCGCTGAGTGAACTTCTGCTGGGTGAACTTCCGCTGAGTGAACTTCCGCTGAGTGAAGTTCCTCTGAGTGAACTTCCGCTGAGTGAACTTCGGCAGAGTGAACTTCCTCTGAGTGGGATTCCTCTGAGTGAACTTCCGCTGAGTGAACTTCCTCTGAGTGGGATTCCTCTAAGTGAACTTCCTCTGAGTGAACTTCCGCTGAGTGAACTTCCTCTGAGTGAACTTCGGCTGAGTGAACTTCCTATGAGTGGGATTCCTCTGAGTGAACTTCCTCTGGGTGAACTTCCTCTTAGTGAACTTCCTCTGAGTGAACTTCCGCTGAGTGAACTTCGGCTAAGTGAACTTCCGCTGAGTGAACTTCCTCTGAGTGAACTTCCTCTGAGTGAACTTCCTCTGAGTGGGATTCCTCTGAGTGAACTTCCTCTGAGTGGGATTCCTCTGAGTGAACTTCCGCTGAGTGAACTTCCTCTGAGTGAACTTCCGCTGAGTGAACTTCCGCTGAGTGAACTTCCGCTGAGTGAACTTCCTCTGAGTGGGATTCCTCTGAGTGAACTTCCTCTGAGTGAACTTCGGCTGAGTGAACTTCCTCTGAGTGAACTTCCTCTGAGTAAACTTCCTCTGAGTGAACTTCCGCTGAGTGGGATTCCTCTGAGTGAACTTCCTCTGAGTGAACTTCCTCTGAGTGGGATTCCTCAGAGTGGGATTCCGCTGAGTGAAATTCCGCTGAGTGGGATTCCTCTGAGTGGGACTCCTCTGAGTGGGATTCCTCTGAGTGGGATTCCTCTGAGTGGGATTCCTCTGAGTGAACTTCCTCTGAGTGAACTTCCTCTGAGTGAACTTCTACTGAGTGGGATTCCTCTGAGTGGGATTCCGCTGAGTGAACTTCCTCTGAGTGAACTTCCTCTGAGTGAACTTCCTCTGAGTGGGATTCCTCTGAGTGGGATTCCTCTGAGTGGGATTCCTCTGAGTGGGATTCCTCTGAGTGGGATTCCTCTGAGTGAACTTCCTCTGAGTGAACTTCCGCTGAGTGAACTTCCTCTGAGTGAACTTCTGCTGAGTGGGATTCCTCTGAGTGGGATTCCTCTGAGTGAACTTCCTCTGAGTGAACTTCCTCTGAGTGGGATTCCTCTTGGTGAACTTCCTCTTGGTGAACTTCCTCTGAGTGAACTTCCTCTGAGTGAACTTCCTCTGAGTGAACTTCCTCTGAGTGGGATTCCTCTGAGTGAACTTCCGCTGAGTGGGATTCCTCTTAGTGAACTTCCGCTGAGTGAACTTCCTCTGAGTGGGATTCCTCTGAGTGCGATTCCTCTGAGTGAACTTCCTCTGAGTGGGATTCCTCTGAGTGAACTTCCTCTGAGTGAACTTCCTCTGAGTGAACTTCCTCTGAGTGAACTTCCTCTGAGTGGGATTCCTCTGAGTGAACTTCCTCTGAGTGAACTTCCTCTGAGTGAACTTCCTCTGAGTGAACTTCCGCTGAGTGAACTTCCTCTGAGTGAACTTCCTCTGAGTGAACTTCCTCTGAGTGAACTTCCTCTGAGTGAACTTCCTCTGAGTGAACTTCCTCTGAGTGAACTTCCGCTGAGTGAACTTCCGCTGAGTGGGATTCCTCTGAGTGGGATTCCTCTGAGTGAACTTCCTCTGAGTGAACTTCCTCTGAGTGAATTTCCTCTGAGTGAACTTCCGCTGAGTGAACTTCCTCTGAGTGAACTTCCTCTGAGTGAACTTCCTCTGAGTGAACTTCCGCTGAGTGAACTTCCTCTGAGTGAACTTTCGCTGAGTGAACTTCCGCTGAGTGAACTTCCTCTGATTGAACTTCCGCTGAGTGAACTTCCGCTGAGTGAACTTCCGCTGAGTGAACTTCCTCTGAGTGAACTTCCTCTGAGTGAACTTCCGCTGAGTGGGATTCCTCTGAGTGGGATTCCTCTGAGTGAACTTCCTCTGAGTGAACTTCCTCTGAGTGAACTTCCTCTGAGTGAACTTCCGCTGAGTGGGATTCCTCTGAGTGAACTTCCTCTGAGTGGGATTCCGCTGAGTGAACTTCCTCTGAGTGGGATTCCGCTGAGTGAACTTCCTCTGAGTGAACTTCCGCTGAGTGAACTTCCGCTGAGTGAACTTCCTCTGAATGAACTTCCGCTGAGTGGGATTCCTCTGAGTGGGATTCCTCTGAGTGAACTTCCTCTGAGTGAACTTCCTCTGAGTGAACTTCCGCTGAGTGAACTTCCGCTGAGTGGGATTCCTCTGAGTGAACTTCCTCTGAGTGAACTTCCTCTGAGTGAACTTCCTCTGAGTGAACTTCCTCTGAGTGAACTTCCTCTGAGTGAACTTCCGCTGAGTGAACTTCCTCTGAGTGAACTTCCGCTGAGGGAACTTCCGCTGAGTGGGATTCCTCTGAGTGAACTTCCTCTGAGTGGGATTCCTCTGAGTGAACTTCCGCTGAGTGAACTTCCTCTGAGTGAACTTCCTCTGAGTGAACTTCCGCTGAGTGAACTTCCTCTGAGTGAACTTCCTCTGAGTGGGATTCCTCTGAGTGAACTTCCTCTGAGTGAACTTCCTCTGAGTGAACTTCCTCTGAGTGAACTTCCTCTGAGTGAACTTCCGCTGAGTGGGATTCCTCTGAGTGAACTTCCTCTGAGTGAACTTCCTCTGAGTGGGATTCCTCAGAGTGGGATTCCGCTGAGTGAAATTCCGCTGAGTGAACTTCCGCTGAGTGGGATTCCTCTGAGTGAACTTCCTCTGAGTGGGATTCCTCTGAGTGGGATTCCTCTGAGTGAACTTCCTCTGAGTGGGATTCCTCTGAGTGAACTTCCTCTGAGTGAACTTCCTCTGAGTGGGATTCCTCTGAGTGGGATTCCGCTGAGTGAACTTCCTCTGAGTGAACTTCCTCTGAGTGAACTTCCTCTGAGTGAACTTCCTCTGAGTGGGATTCCTCTGAGTGGGATTCCTCTGAGTGGGATTCCTCTGAGTGGGATTCCTCTGAGTGAACTTCCTCTGAGTGAACTTCCTCTGAGTGAACTTCCTCTGAGTGAACTTCTGCTGAGTGGGATTCCTCTGAGTGGGATTCCGCTGAGTGAACTTCCGCTGAGTGAACTTCCGCTGAGTGAACTTCCTCTGAGTGAACTTCCTCTGAGTGAACTTCCTCTGAGTGAACTTCCTCTGAGTGAACTTCCTCTGAGTGAACTTCCTCTGAGTGAACTTCCTCTGAGTGAACTTCCTCTGAGTGAACTTCCTCTGAGTGGGATTCCTCTGAGTGAACTTCCGCTGAGTGAACTTCCTCTGAGTGAACTTCCTCTGAGTGAACTTCCTCTGAGTGAACTTCCTCTGAGTGAACTTCCTCTGAGTGAACTTCCTCTGAGTGAACTTCCTCTGAGTGAACTTCCTCTGAGTGAACTTCCTCTGAGTGAACTTCCTCTGAGTGGGATTCCTCTGAGTGAACTTCCTCTGAGTGAACTTCCTCTGAGTGAACTTCCTCTGAGTGAACTTCCTCTGAGTGAACGTCCTCTGAGTGAACTTCCTCTGAGTGAACTTCCTCTGAGTGAACTTCCTCTGAGTGAACTTCCTCTGAGTGAACTTCCTCTGAGTGAACTTCCTCTGAGTGGGATTCCTCTGAGTGAACTTCCTCTGAGTGAACTTCCTCTGAGTGAACTTCCTCTGAGTGAACTTCCTCTGAGTGAACTTCCGCTGAGTGAACTTCCTCTGAGTGAACTTCCTCTGAGTGAACTTCCTCTGAGTGGGATTCCTCTGAGTGAACTTCCTCTGAGTGAACTTCCTCTGAGTGAACTTCCGCTGAGTGAACTTCCTCTGAGTGAACTTCCTCTGAGTGAACTTCCTCTGAGTGAACTTCCTCTGAGTGAACTTCCTCTGAGTGGGATTCCTCTGAGTGAACTTCCTCTGAGTGAACTTCCTCTGAGTGAACTTCCGCTGAGTGAACTTCCTCTGAGTGAACTTCCTCTGAGTGAACTTCCTCTGAGTGAACTTCCTCTGAGTGAACTTCCTCTGAGTGAACTTCCTCTGAGTGAACTTCCTCTGAGTGAACTTCCGCTGAGTGAACTTCCGCTGAGTGGGATTCCTCTGAGTGAACTTCCGCTGAGTGAACTTCCTCTGAGTGAACTTCCTCTGAGTGGACTTCCTCTGAGTTAACTTCCTCTGAGTGAACTTCCTCTGAGTGGGATTCCTCTGAGTGAACTTCCGCTGAGTGGGATTCCTCTGAGTGAACTTCCGCTGGGTGAACTTCCTCTGAGTGAACTTCCTCTGAGTGAACTTCCTCTGAGTGAACTTCCTCTGAGTGGGATTCCTCTGAGTGAACTTCCTCTGAGTGAACTTCCTCTGAGTGAACTTCCTCTGAGTGAACTTCCTCTGAGTGAACTTCCTCTGAGTGAACTTCCGCTGAGTGGGAGTCCTCTGAGTGGGATTCCTCTGAGTGAACTTCCGCTGAGTGAACTTCCGCTGAGTGAACTTCCTCTGAGTGAACTTCCTCTGAGTGAACTTCCTCTGAGTGAACTTCCTCTGAGTGAACTTCCTCTGAGTGAACTTCCTCTGAGTGAACTTCCTCTGAGTGAACTTCCTCTGAGTGGGATTCCTCTGAGTGAACTTCCGCTGAGTGAACTTCCTCTGAGTGAACTTCCTCTGAGTGAACTTCCTCTGAGTGAACTTCCTCTGAGTGAACTTCCGCTGAGTGAACTTCCTCTGAGTGAACTTCCTCTGAGTGAACTTCCGCTGAGTGGGATTCCTCTGAGTGAACTTCCTCTGAGTGGGATTCCTCTGAGTGAACTTCCTCTGAGTGAACTTCCTCTGAGTGGGATTCCGCTGAGTGAACTCCGCTGAGTGAACTTCCTATGAGTGAACTTCCTCTGGGTGAACTTCCTCTGAGTTAACTTCCTATGAGTGAACTTCCCCTGAGTGAACTTCCTCTGAGTGAACTTCCGCTGAGTGAACTTCCGCTGAGTGAACTTCCTCTGAGTGAACTTCCGCTGAGTGAACTTCCGCTGAGTGAACTTCCGCTGAGTGGGATTCCTCTGAGTGAACTTCCTCTGAGTGAACTTCGGCTGAGTGAACTTCCTCTGAGTGAACTTCCGCTGAGTGGGATTCCTCTGAGTGAACTTCCTCTGAGTGAACTTCCTCTGAGTGAACTTCCTCTGAGTGGGATTCCTCTGAGTGGGATTCCGCTGAGTGGGATTCCGCTGAGTGGGATTCCTCTGAGTGGGATTCCTCTGAGTGGGATTCCTCTGAGTGGGATTCCTCTGAGTGGGATTCCTCTGAGTGAACTTCCTCTGAGTGAACTTCCTCTGAGTGAACTTCTACTGAGTGGGATTCCTCTGAGTGGGATTCCGCTGAGTGAACTTCCTCTGAGTGAACTTCCTCTGAGTGAACTTCCTCTGAGTGGGATTCCTCTGAGTGGGATTCCTCTGAGTGGGATTCCTCTGAGTGGGATTCCTCTGAGTGAACTTCCTCTGAGTGAACTTCCGCTGAGTGAACTTCCTCTGAGTGAACTTCTGCTGAGTGGGATTCCTCTGAGTGGGATTCCTCTGAGTGAACTTCCTCTGAGTGAACTTCCTCTGAGTGGGATTCCTCTTGGTGAACTTCCTCTTGGTGAACTTCCTCTGAGTGAACTTCCTCTGAGTGAACTTCCTCTGAGTGAACTTCCTCTGAGTGGGATTCCTCTGAGTGGGATTCCGCTGAGTGAACTTCCGCTGAGTGAACTTCCTCTGAGTGAACTTCCTCTGAGTGAACTTCCTCTGAGTGAACTTCCTCTGAGTGAACTTCCTCTGAGTGAACTTCCTCTGAGTGAACTTCCTCTGAGTGGGATTCCTCTGAGTGAACTTCCTCTGAGTGAACTTCCTCTGAGTGAACTTCCTCTGAGTGAACTTCCTCTGAGTGAACTTCCTCTGAGTGAACTTCCGCTGAGTGAACTTCGGCTGAGTGAACTTCCGCTGAGTGAACTTCCGCTGAGTGGGATTCCTCTGAGTGAACTTCCTCTGAGTGGGATTCCTCTGAGTGAACTTCCTCTGAGTGAACTTCCTCTGAGTGGGATTCCTCTGAGTGAACTTCCTCTGAGTGGGATTCCTCTGAGTGAACTTCCTCTGAGTGAACTTCCTCTGAGAGAACTTCCGCTGAGTGAACTTCCTCTGAGTGGGATTCCTCTGAGTGGGATTCCTCTGAGTGAACTTCGGCTGAGTGAACTTCGGCTGAGTGAACTTCCGCTGAGTGAACTTCGGCTGAGTGCACTTCCGCTGAGTGAACTTCCGCTGAGTGAACTTCTGCTGGGTGAACTTCCGCTGAGTGAAGTTCCTCTGAGTGAACTTCCGCTGAGTGAACTTCGGCTGAGTGAACTTCCTCTGAGTGGGATTCCTCTGAGTGAACTTCCGCTGAGTGAACTTCCTCTGAGTGGGATTCCTCTGAGTGAACTTCCGCTGAGTGAACTTCCTCTGAGTGAACTTCCTCTGAGTGAACTTCCGCTGAGTGAACTTCCTCTGAGTGGGATTCCTCTGAGTGAACTTCCTCTGAGTGGGATTCCTCTGAGTGAACTTCCTCTGAGTGAACTTCCGCTGAGTGAACTTCCGCTGAGTGAACTTCCTCTGAGTGAACTTCCGCTGAGTGGGATTCCTCTGAGTGAACTTCCGCTGAGTGAACTTCCTCTGAGTGAACTTCCTCTGAGTGAACTTCCGCTGAGTGAACTTCCGCTGAGTGGGATTCCTCTGAGTGAACTTCCTCTGAGTGAACTTCCTCTGAGTGAACTTCCTCTGAGTGAACTTCCTCTGAGTGAACTTCCTCTGAGTGAACTTCCGCTGAGTGAACTTCCTCTGAGTGAACTTCCGCTGAGTGAACTTCCTCTGAGTGGGATTCCTCTGAGTGAACTTCCTCTGAGTGGGATTCCTCTGAGTGAACTTCCGCTGAGTGAACTTCCTCTGAGTGAACTTCCTCTGAGTGAACTTCCGCTGAGTGAACTTCCTCTGAGTGAACTTCCGCTGAGTGGGATTCCTCTGAGTGAACTTCCACTGAGTGAACTTCCACTGAGTGAACTTCGGCTGAGTGAACTTCCTCTGAGTAAACTTCCGCTGAGTGGGATTCCTCTGAGTGAACTTCCTCTGAGTGAACTTCCTCTGAGTGGGATTCCTCAGAGTGGGATTCCGCTGAGTGAAATTCCGCTGAGTGAAATTCCGCTGAGTGGGATTCCTCTGAGTGGGACTCCTCTGAGTGGGATTCCTCTGAGTGGGATTCCTCTGAGTGGGATTCCTCTGAGTGAACTTCCTCTGAGTGAACTTCCTCTGAGTGAACTTCTACTGAGTGGGATTCCTCTGAATGGGATTCCGCTGAGTGAACTTCCTCTGAGTGAACTTCCTCTGAGTGAACTTCCTCTGAGTGAACTTCCTCTGAGTGGGATTCCTCTGAGTGGGATTCCTCTGAGTGGGATTCCTCTGAGTGGGATTCCTCTGAGTGAACTTCCTCTGAGTGAACTTCCGCTGAGTGAACTTCCTCTGAGTGAACTTCTGCTGAGTGGGATTCCTCTGAGTGGGATTCCTCTGAGTGAACTTCCTCTGAGTGAACTTCCTCTGAGTGAACTTCCTCTGAGTGAACTTCCTCTGAGTGAACTTCCTCTGAGTGAACTTCCTCTGAGTGAACTTCCTCTGAGTGAACTTCCTCTGAGTGAACTTCCTCTGAGTGAACTTCCTCTGAGTGAACTTCCTCTGAGTGGGATTCCTCTGAGTGAACTTCCGCTGAGTGAACTTCCTCTGAGTGAACTTCCTCTGAGTGAACTTCCTCTGAGTGAACTTCCTCTGAGTGAACTTCCGCTGAGTGAACTTCCTCTGAGTGAACTTCCTCTGAGTGAACTTCCTCTGAGTGGGATTCCTCTGAGTGAACTTCCTCTGAGTGGGATTCCTCTGAGTGAACTTCCTCTGAGTGAACTTCCTCTGAGTGAACTTCCTCTGAGTGAACTTCCTCTGAGTGAACTTCCTCTGAGTGGGATTCCTCTGAGTGAACTTCCTCTGAGTGAACTTCCTCTGAGTGAACTTCCTCTGAGTGAACTTCCTCTGAGTGAACTTCCGCTGAGTGAACTTCCTCTGAGTGAACTTCCTCTGAGTGAACTTCCTCTGAGTGGGATTCCTCTGAGTGGGATTCCTCTGAGTGAACTTCCTCTGAGTGAACTTCCGCTGAGTGAACTTCCTCTGAGTGAACTTCCTCTGAGTGAACTTCCTCTGAGTGAACTTCCTCTGAGTGAACTTCCTCTGAGTGAACTTCCTCTGAGTGAACTTCCTCTGAGTGAACTTCCGCTGAGTGAACTTCCGCTGAGTGAACTTCCTCTGAGTGAACTTCCGCTGAGTGAACTTCCTCTGAGTGAACTTCCTCTGAGTGAACTTCCTCTGAGTGAACTTCCTCTGAGTGAACTTCCTCTGAGTGAACTTCCTCTGAGTGAACTTCCGCTGAGTGAACTTCCTCTGAGTGAACTTCCGCTGAGTGAACTTCCTCTGAGTGAACTTCCTCTGAGTGAACTTCCTCTGAGTGAACTTCCTCTGAGTGGGATTCCTCTGAGTGAACTTCCTCTGAGTGAACTTCCTCTGAGTGAACTTCCTCTGAGTGAACTTCCTCTGAGTGAACTTCCTCTGAGTGAACTTCCGCTGAGTGAACTTCCTCTGAGTGGAATTCCTCTGAGTGAACTTCCTCTGAGTGAACTTCCTCTGAGTGAACTTCCTCTGAGTGAACTTCCTCTGAGTGAACTTCCTCTGAGTGAACTTCCTCTGAGTGAACTTCCTCTGAGTGAACTTCCGCTGAGTGAACTTCCGCTGAGTGAACTTCCTCTGAGTGAACTTCCTCTGAGTGAACTTCCTCTGAGTGAACTTCCGCTGAGTGGGATTCCTCTGAGTGAACTTCCTCTGAGTGAACTTCCTCTGAGTGAACTTCCTCTGAGTGAACTTCCGCTGAGTGGGATTCCTCTGAGTGAACTTCCTCTGAGTGAACTTCGGCTGAGTGAACTTCCTCTGAGTGAACTTCCTCTGAGTGGGATTCCTCTGAGTGGGATTCCGCTGAGTGGGATTCCTCTGAGTGGGATTCCTCTGAGTGGGATTCCTCTGAGTGGGATTCCTCTGAGTGAACTTCCTCTGAGTGAACTTCCTCTGAGTGAACTTCCTCTGAGTGAACTTCCGCTGAGTGGGATTCCTCTGAGTGGGATTCCTCTGAGTGAACTTCCTCTGAGTGAACTTCCTCTGAGTGAACTTCCTCTGAGTGGGATTCCTCTGAGTGAACTTCCTCTGAGTGGGATTCCTCTGAGTGGGATTCCTCTGAGTGAACTTCCTCTGAGTGAACTTCCGCTGAGTGAACTTCCTCTGAGTGAACTTCTGCTGAGTGGGATTCCTCTGAGTGAACTTCCTCTGAGTGAACTTCCTCTGAGTGAACTTCCTCTGAGTGGGATTCCTCTTGGTGAACTTCCTCTTGGTGAACTTCCTCTGAGTGAACTTCCTCTGAGTGAACTTCCTCTGAGTGAACTTCCTCTGAGTGGGATTCCTCTGAGTGGGATTCCTCTGAGTGAACTTCCGCTGAGTGAACTTCCTCTGAGTGAACTTCCTCTGAGTGAACTTCCTCTGAGTGAACTTCCTCTGAGTGAACTTCCTCTGAGTGAACTTCCTCTGAGTGAACTTCCTCTGAGTGGGATTCCTCTGAGTGAACTTCCTCTGAGTGAACTTCCTCTGAGTGAACTTCCTCTGAGTGAACTTCCTCTGAGTGAACTTCCTCTGAGTGAACTTCCGCTGAGTGAACTTCGGCTGAGTGAACTTCCGCTGAGTGAACTTCCGCTGAGTGGGATTCCTCTGAGTGAACTTCCTCTGAGTGGGATTCCTCTGAGTGAACTTCCTCTGAGTGAACTTCCTCTGAGTGGGATTCCGCTGAGTGAACTCCGCTGAGTGAACTTAGGCTGAGTGGGATTCCTCTGAGTGAACTTCCTTTGAGTGAACTTCCTCTGAGAGAACTTCCGCTGAGTGAACTTCCTCTGAGTGGGATTCCTCTGAGTGGGATTCCTCTGAGTGAACTTCGGCTGAGTGAACTTCCTCTGAGTGAACTTCCGCTGAGTGAACTTCCGCTGAGTGAACTTCCGCTGAGTGAACTTCCGCTGAGTGAACTTCCGCTGAGTGAACTTCCGCTGAGTGAAGTTCCTCTGAGTGAACTTCCGCTGAGTGAACTTCGGCAGAGTGAACTTCCTCTGAGTGGGATTCCTCTGAGTGAACTTCCGCTGAGTGAACTTCCTCTGAGTGGGATTCCTCTGAGTGAACTTCCGCTGAGTGAACTTCCTCTGAGTGAACTTCCTCTGAGTGAACTTCCGCTGAGTGAACTTCCTCTGAGTGGGATTCCTCTGAGTGAACTTCCTCTGAGTGGGATTCCTCTGAGTGAACTTCCTCTGAGTGAACTTCCGCTGAGTGAACTTCCTCTGAGTGAACTTCGGCTGAGTGAACTTCCTATGAGTGAACTTCCTCTGGGTGAACTTCCTCTGGGTGAACTTCCTCTTAGTGAACCTCCTCTGAGTGAACTTCCGCTGAGTGAACTTCGGCTAAGTGAACTTCCGCTGAGTGAACTTCCTCTGAGTGAACTTCCTCTGAGTGAACTTCCTCTGAGTGAACTTCCTCTGAGTGGGATTCCTCTGAGTGAACTTCCTCTGAGTGGGATTCCTCTGAGTGAACTTCCGCTGAGTGAACTTCCTCTGAGTGAACTTCCGCTGAGTGAACTTCCGCTGAGTGAACTTCCTCTGAGTGAACTTCCGCTGAGTGGGATTCCTCTGAGTGAACTTCCTCTGAGTGAACTTCGGCTGAGTGAACTTCCTCTGAGTAAACTTCCTCTGAGTGAACTTCCGCTGAGTGGGATTCCTCTGAGTGAACTTCCTCTGAGTGAACTTCCTCTGAGTGGGATTCCTCAGAGTGGGATTCCGCTGAGTGGGATTCCGCTGAGTGGGATTCCTCTGAGTGGGACTCCTCTGAGTGGGATTCCTCTGAGTGGGATTCCTCTGAGTGGGATTCCTCTGAGTGAACTTCCTCTGAGTGAACTTCCTCTGAGTGAACTTCTACTGAGTGGGATTCCTCTGAATGGGATTCCGCTGAGTGAACTTCCTCTGAGTGAACTTCCTCTGAGTGAACTTCCTCTGAGTGGGATTCCTCTGAGTGGGATTCCTCTGAGTGGGATTCCTCTGAGTGGGATTCCTCTGAGTGAACTTCCTCTGAGTGAACTTCCGCTGAGTGAACTTCCTCTGAGTGAACTTCTGCTGAGTGGGATTCCTCTGAGTGGGATTCCTCTGAGTGAACTTCCTCTGAGTGAACTTCCTCTGAGTGGGATTCCTCTTGGTGAACTTCCTCTTGGTGAACTTCCTCTGAGTGAACTTCCTCTGAGTGAACTTCCTCTGAGTGAACTTCCTCTGAGTGGGATTCCTCTGAGTGAACTTCCGCTGAGTGGGATTCCTCTTAGTGAACTTCCGCTGAGTGAACTTCCTCTGAGTGGGATTCCTCTGAGTGCGATTCCTCTGAGTGAACTTCCTCTGAGTGAACTTCCTCTGAGTGGGATTCCTCTGAGTGAACTTCCTCTGAGTGAACTTCCTCTGAGTGAACTTCCGCTGAGTGAACTTCCTCTGAGTGAACTTCCTCTGAGTGAACTTCCTCTGAGTGAACTTCCTCTGAGTGAACTTCCTCTGAGTGAACTTCCTCTGAGTGGGATTCCTCTGAGTGAACTTCCTCTGAGTGAACTTCCTCTGAGTGAACTTCCTCTGAGTGAACTTCCGCTGAGTGAACTTCCTCTGAGTGAACTTCCTCTGAGTGAACTTCCTCTGAGTGAACTTCCTCTGAGTGAACTTCCTCTGAGTGAACTTCCTCTGAGTGAACTTCCGCTGAGTGAACTTCCGCTGAGTGGGATTCCTCTGAGTGGGATTCCTCTGAGTGAACTTCCTCTGAGTGAACTTCCTCTGAGTGAATTTCCTCTGAGTGAACTTCCGCTGAGTGAACTTCCTCTGAGTGAACTTCCTCTGAGTGAACTTCCGCTGAGTGAACTTCCGCTGAGTGGGATTCCTCTGAGTGAACTTCCTCTGAGTGGGATTCCTCTGAGTGAACTTCCTCTGAGTGAACTTCCTCTGAGTGGGATTCCGCTGAGTGAACTCCGCTGAGTGAACTTCGGCTGAGTGGGATTCCTCTGAGTGAACTTCCTCTGAGTGAACTTCCTCTGAGTGAACTACCTCTGAGTGAACTTCCTCTGAGTGGGATTCCTCTGAGTGGGATTCCTCTGAGTGAACTTCGGCTGAGTGAACTTCCTCTGAGTGAACTTCGGCTGAGTGAACTTCGGCTGAGTGAACTTCCTCTGAGTGAACTTCCGCTGAGTGAACTTCCGCTGAGTGAACTTCCGCTGAGTGAAGTTCCTCTGAGTGAACTTCCGCTGAGTGAACTTCGGCAGAGTGAACTTCCTCTGAGTGGGATTCCTCTGAGTGAACTTCCGCTGAGTGAACTTCCTCTGAGTGGGATTCCTCTGAGTGAACTTCCGCTGAGTGAACTTCCTCTGAGTGAACTTCCTCTGAGTGAACTTCCGCTGAGTGAACTTCCTCTGAGTGGGATTCCTCTGAGTGAACTTCCTCTGAGTGAACTTCCTCTGAGTGAACTTCCTCTGAGTGAACTTCCTCTGAGTGAACTTCCGCTGAGTGAACTTCCTCTGAGTGAACTTCCTCTGAGTGAACTTCCTCTGAGTGAACTTCCTCTGAGTGAACTTCCTCTGAGTGAACTTCCTCTGAGTGAACTTCCTCTGAGTGAACTTCCGCTGAGTGAACTTCCTCTGAGTGAACTTCCGCTGAGTGAACTTCCTCTGAGTGAACTTCCTCTGAGTGGGATTCCTCTGAGTGAACTTCCTCTGAGTGGGATTCCTCTGAGTGAACTTCCTCTGAGTGAACTTCCTCTGAGTGAACTTCCTCTGAGTGAACTTCCGCTGAGTGAACTTCCTCTGAGTGAACTTCCGCTGAGTGAACTTCCGCTGAGTGGGATTCCTCTGAGTGAACTTCCTCTGAGTGAACTTCCTCTGAGTGAACTTCCTCTGAGTGAACTTCCTCTGAGTGGGATTCCTCTGAGTGAACTTCCTCTGAGTGAACTTCCTCTGAGTGGGATTCCTCTGAGTGGGATTCCGCTGAGTGGGATTCCGCTGAGTGGGATTCCTCTGAGTGGGATTCCTCTGAGTGGGATTCCTCTGAGTGGGATTCCTCTGAGTGGGATTCCTCTGAGTGAACTTCCTCTGAGTGAACTTCCTCTGAGTGAACTTCTACTGAGTGGGATTCCTCTGAGTGGGATTCCGCTGAGTGAACTTCCTCTGAGTGAACTTCCTCTGAGTGGGATTCCTCTGAGTGGGATTCCTCTGAGTGGGATTCCTCTGAGTGGGATTCCTCTGAGTGAACTTCCTCTGAGTGGGATTCCTCTGAGTGAACTTCCGCTGAGTGGGATTCCTCTGAGTGAACTTCCGCTGAGTGAACTT
This sequence comes from Prostheceraeus crozeri, assembly GCA_907163375.1. Lineage (NCBI taxonomy): Eukaryota > Metazoa > Platyhelminthes > Polycladida > Euryleptidae > Prostheceraeus > Prostheceraeus crozeri. Next base: position 6,677 of record CAJQUW010007983.1, on the reverse strand, counting down.
CCTCTGAGTGGGATTCCTCTGAGTGCGATTCCTCTGAGTGAACTTCCTCTGAGTGAACTTCCTCTGAGTGGGATTCCTCTGAGTGAACTTCCTCTGAGTGAACTTCCTCTGAGTGAACTTCCTCTGAGTGGGATTCCTCTGAGTGAACTTCCTCTGAGTGAACTTCCTCTGAGTGAACTTCCTCTGAGTGAACTTCCGCTGAGTGGGATTCCTCTGAGTGAACTTCCGCTGAGTGAACTTCCTCTGAGTGAACTTCCTCTGAGTGGGATTCCTCTGAGTGAACTTCCTCTGAGTGGGATTCCTCTGAGTGAACTTCCTCTGAGTGAACTTCCTCTGAGTGAACTTCCTCTGAGTGAACTTCCGCTGAGTGAACTTCCTCTGAGTGAACTTCCTCTGAGTGAACTTCCGCTGAGTGAACTTCCGCTGAGTGGGATTCCTCTGAGTGAACTTCCTCTGAGTGAACTTCCTCTGAGTGAACTTCCTCTGAGTGAACTTCCGCTGAGTGGGATTCCTCTGAGTGAACTTCCTCTGAGTGAACTTCCTCTGAGTGAACTTCCTCTGAGTGCGATTCCTCTGAGTGAACTTCCTCTGAGTGAACTTCCTCCTGGTGAACTTCCTCTGAGTGAACTTCCTCTGAGTGAACTTCCTCTGAGTGGGATTCCTCTGAGTGGGATTCCTCTGAGTGAACTTCCTCTGAGTGGGATACCTCTGAGTGAACTTCCGCTGAGTGGGATTCCGCTGAGAGAGCTTCCGCTGGGTGGGATTCCTCTTAGTGAACTTCCTCTGAGTGGGATTCCTCTGAGTGGGATTCCTCTGAGTGGGATTCCTCTGAGTGGGATTCCTCTGAGTGAACTTCCTCTGAGTGAACTTCCTCTGAGTGAACTTCCGCTGGGTGGGATTCCTCTGAGTGGGATTCCTCTGAGTGAACTTCCTCTGAGTGAACTTCCTCTGAGTGAACTTCCTCTGAGTGGGATTCCTCTGAGTGGGATTCCTCTGAGTGAACTTCCTCTGAGTGAACTTCCTCTGAGTGAACTTCCGCTGAGTGAACTTCCTCTGAGTGAACTTCCTCTGAGTGAACTTCTGCTGAGTGGGATTCCTCTGAGTGGGATTCCTCTGAGTGAACTTCCTCTGAGTGAACTTCCTCTGAGTGGGATTCCTCTGAGTGAACTTCCTCTGAGTGAACTTCCTCTGAGTGAACTTCCTCTGAGTGAACTTCCTCTGAGTGAACTTCCTCTGAGTGGGATTCCTCTGAGTGAACTTCCGCTGAGTGGGATTCCTCTGAGTGAACTTCCGCTGAGTGAACTTCCTCTGAGTGGGATTCCTCTGAGTGCGATTCCTCTGAGTGAACTTCCTCTGAGTGAACTTCCTCTGAGTGGGATTCCTCTGAGTGAACTTCCTCTGAGTGAACTTCCTCTGAGTGAACTTCCGCTGAGTGAACTTCCTCTGAGTGAACTTCCTCTGAGTGAACTTCCTCTGAGTGAACTTCCTCTGAGTGAACTTCCTCTGAGTGAACTTCCTCTGAGTGGGATTCCTCTGAGTGAACTTCCTCTGAGTGAACTTCCTCTGAGTGAACTTCCTCTGAGTGAACTTCCGCTGAGTGAACTTCCTCTGAGTGAACTTCCTCTGAGTGAACTTCCTCTGAGTGAACTTCCTCTGAGTGAACTTCCTCTTGGTGAACTTCCTCTGAGTGAACTTCCGCTGAGTGAACTTCCGCTGAGTGGGATTCCTCTGAGTGGGATTCCTCTGAGTGAACTTCCTCTGAGTGAACTTCCTCTGAGTGAATTTCCTCTGAGTGAACTTCCGCTGAGTGAACTTCCTCTGAGTGAACTTCCTCTGAGTGAACTTCCTCTGAGTGAACTTCCGCTGAGTGAACTTCCGCTGAGTGGGATTCCTCTGAGTGAACTTCCTCTGAGTGGGATTCCTCTGAGTGAACTTCCTCTGAGTGAACTTCCTCTGAGTGGGATTCCGCTGAGTGAACTCCGCTGAGTGAACTTCGGCTGAGTGGGATTCCTCTGAGTGAACTTCCTCTGAGTGAACTTCCTCTGAGAGAACTTCCGCTGAGTGAACTTCCTCTGAGTGGGATTCCTCTGAGTGGGATTCCTCTGAGTGAACTTCGGCTGAGTGAACTTCCTCTGAGTGAACTTCCGCTGAGTGAACTTCGGCTGAGTGAACTTCCGCTGAGTGAACTTCTGCTGGGTGAACTTCCGCTGAGTGAACTTCCGCTGAGTGAAGTTCCTCTGAGTGAACTTCCGCTGAGTGAACTTCGGCAGAGTGAACTTCCTCTGAGTGGGATTCCTCTGAGTGAACTTCCGCTGAGTGAACTTCCTCTGAGTGGGATTCCTCTGAGTGAACTTCCGCTGAGTGAACTTCCTCTGAGTGAACTTCCTCTGAGTGAACTTCCGCTGAGTGAACTTCCTCTGAGTGGGATTCCTCTGAGTGAACTTCCTCTGAGTGAACTTCCTCTGAGTGAACTTCCTCTGAGTGAACTTCCTCTGAGTGAACTTCCGCTGAGTGAACTTCCTCTGAGTGAACTTCCTCTGAGTGAACTTCCTCTGAGTGAACTTCCTCTGAGTGAACTTCCTCTGAGTGAACTTCCTCTGAGTGAACTTCCTCTGAGTGAACTTCCGCTGAGTGAACTTCAGTGAACTTCCTCTGAGTGGCCTTCCTCTGAGTGAACTTCCTCTGAGTGAACTTCCTCTGAGTGTAATTCCTCTGAGTGAACTTCCTCTGAGTGAACTTCCTCTGAGTGAACTTCCTCTGAGTGAACTTCCTCTGAGTGAACTTCCGCTGAGTGAACTTCCTCTGAGTGAACTTCCTCTGAGTGAACTTCCGCTGAGTGGGATTCCTCTGAGTGGGATTCCTCTGAGTGAACTTCCTCTGAGTGAACTTCCTCTGAGTGAACTTCCGCTGAGTGGGATTCCTCTGAGTGAACTTCCTCTGAGTGAACTTCCTCTGAGTGGGATTCCTCTGAGTGGGATTCCGCTGAGTGGGATTCCGCTGAGTGGGATTCCTCTGAGTGGGATTCCTCTGAGTGGGATTCCTCTGAGTGGGATTCCTCTGACTGAACTTCCGCTGAGTGGGATTCCTCTGAGTGAACTTCCTCTGAGTGAACTTCCTCTGAGTGAACTTCTACTGAGTGGGATTCCTCTGAGTGGGATTCCGCTGAGTGAACTTCCTCTGAGTGAACTTCCTCTGAGTGGGATTCCTCTGAGTGGGATTCCTCTGAGTGGGATTCCTCTGAGTGGGATTCCTCTGAGTGAACTTCCTCTGAGTGAACTTCCGCTGAGTGAACTTCCTCTGAGTGAACTTCCGCTGAGTGGGATTCCTCTGAGTGAACTTCCTCTGAGTGAACTTCCTCTGAGTGGGATTCCTCTGAGTGCGATTCCTCTGAGTGAACTTCCTCTGAGTGAACTTCCTCTGAGTGGGATTCCTCTTGGTGAACTTCCTCTTGGTGAACTTCCTCTGAGTGAACTTCCTCTGAGTGGGATTCCTCTGAGTGAACTTCCTCTGAGTGAACTTCCGCTGAGTGAACTTCCGCTGGGTGAACTTCCTCTGAGTGAACTTCCTCTGAGTGAACTTCCTCTGAGTGAACTTCCTCTGAGTGAACTTCCTCTGAGTGGGATTCCTCTGAGTGAACTTCCTCTGAGTGGGATTCCTCTGAGTGAACTTCCTCTGAGTGAACTTCCTCTGAGTGAACTTCCTCTGAGTGAACTTCCTCTGAGTGAACTTCCGCTGAGTGAACTTCCTCTGAGTGAACTTCCGCTGAGTGAACTTCCGCTGAGTGGGATTCCTCTGAGTGAACTTCCTCTGAGTGAACTTCCTCTGAGTGAACTTCCTCTGAGTGCGATTCCTCTGAGTGAACTTCCTCTGAGTGAACTTCCTCTGAGTGAACTTCCTCTGAGTGGGATTCCTCTGAGTGAACTTCCGCTGAGTGGGATTCCTCTGAGTGAACTTCCTCTGAGTGAACTTCCTCTGAGTGGGATTCCTCTGAGTGGGATTCCTCTGAGTGAACTTCCTCTGAGTGGGATTCCTCTGAGTGAACTTCCTCTGAGTGAACTTCCTCTGAGTGAACTTCCTCTGAGTGGGATTCCTCTGAGTGGGATTCCTCTGAGTGAACTTCCTCTGAGTGAACTTCCTCTGAGTGAACTTCCTCTGAGTGAACTTCCTCTGAGTGAACTTCCTCTGAGTGGGATTCCTCTGAGTGAACTTCCTCTGAGTGAACTTCCTCTGAGTGGGATTCCTCTGAGTGAACTTCCGCTGAGTGAACTTCCTCTGAGTGAACTTCCTCTGAGTGAACTTCCTCTGAGTGGGATTCCTCTGAGTGCGATTCCTCTGAGTGAACTTCCTCTGAGTGAACTTCCTCTGAGTGAACTTCCTCTGAGTGGGATTCCTCTGAGTGAACTTCCTCTGAGTGAACTTCCTCTGAGTGAACTTCCTCTGAGTGGGATTCCTCTGAGTGAACTTCCTCTGAGTGAACTTCCGCTGAGTGAACTTCCGCTGAGTGAACTTCCTCTGAGTGAACTTCCTCTGAGTGGGATTCCTCTGAGTGAACTTCCTCTGAGTGAACTTCCTCTGAGTGAACTTCCTCTGAGTGGGATTCCTCTGAGTGAACTTCCGCTGAGTGAACTTCCTCTGAGTGAACTTCCTCTGAGTGAACTTCCTCTGAGTGGGATTCCTCTGAGTGAACTTCCGCTGAGTGGGATTCCTCTTAGTGAACTTCCTCTGAGTGAACTTCCGCTGAGTGAACTTCGGCTGAGTGAACTTCCGCTGAGTGAACTTCCGCTGAGTGGGATTCCTCTGAGTGAACTTCCGCTGAGTGAACTTCCTCTGAGTGAACTTCCTCTGAGTGAACTTCCTCTGAGTGGGATTCCTCTGAGTGAACTTCCTCTGAGTGAACTTCCTCTGAGTGAACTTCCTCTGAGTGAACTTCCTCTGAGTGGGATTCCTCTGAGTGAACTTCCTCTGAGTGAACTTCCTCTGAGTGAACTTCCTCTGAGTGAACTTCCTCTGAGTGAACTTCCTCTGAGTGAACTTCCTCTGAGTGAACTTCCGCTGAGTGAACTTCCTCTGAGTGAACTTCCTCTGAGTGAACTTCCTCTGAGTGAACTTCCTCTGAGTGAACTTCCGCTGAGTGAACTTCCTCTGAGTGAACTTCCTCTGAGTGAACTTCCTCTGAGTGGGATTCCTCTGAGTGAACTTCCTCTGAGTGAACTTCCTCTGAGTGAACTTCCTCTGAGTGAACTTCCTCTGAGTGAACTTCCTCTGAGTGGGATTCCTCTGAGTGAACTTCCGCTGAGTGAACTTCCTCTGAGTGGGATTCCTCTGAGTGAACTTCCTCTGAGTGAACTTCCTCTGAGTGAACTTCCTCTGAGTGAACTTCCTCTGAGTGGGATTCCTCTGAGTGGGATTCCTCTGAGTGAACTTCCTCTGAGTGAACTTCCTCTGAGTGAACTTCCTCTGAGTGAACTTCCGCTGAGTGAACTTCCGCTGAGTGAACTTCCTCTGAGTGAACTTCCTCTGAGTGAACTTCCTCTGAGTGAACTTCCTCTGAGTGAACTTCCGCTGAGTGAACTTCCTCTGAGTGAACTTCCTCTGAGTGGGATTCCTCTGAGTGAACTTCCTCTGAGTGAACTTCCTCTGAGTGGGATTCCTCTGAGTGAACTTCCTCTGAGTGAACTTCCTCTGAGTGAACTTCCTCTGAGTGAACTTCCGCTGAGTGAACTTCCTCTGAGTGGGATTCCTCTGAGTGAACTTCCTCTGAGTGGGATTCCTCTGAGTGAACTTCCTCTGAGTGAACTTCCGCTGAGTGAACTTCCTCTGAGTGAACTTCCGCTGAGTGAACTTCCGCTGAGTGGGATTCCTCTGAGTGAACTTCCTCTGAGTGAACTTCCTCTGAGTGAACTTCCTCTGAGTGAACTTCCGCTGAGTGAACTTCCGCTGAGTGAACTTCCGCTGAGTGAACTTCCTCTGAGTGAACTTCCTCTGAGTGAACTTCCTCTGAGTGGGATTCCTCTGAGTGAACTTCCTCTGAGTGGGATTCCTCTGAGTGAACTTCCGCTGAGTGAACTTCCTCTGAGTGAACTTCCTCTGAGTGAACTTCCGCTGAGTGAACTTCCTCTGAGTGAACTTCCGCTGAGTGGGATTCCTCTGAGTGAACTTCCTCTGAGTGAACTTCCTCTGAGTGAACTTCCTCTGAGTGAACTTCCGCTGAGTGAACTTCCTCTGAGTGGGATTCCTCTGAGTGAACTTCCGCTGAGTGAACTTCCGCTGAGTGAACTTCCTCTGAGTGAACTTCCGCTGAGGGAACTTCCGCTGAGTGGGATTCCTCTGAGTGGGATTCCGCTGAGGGAACTTCCGCTGAGTGGGATTCCTCTGAGTGGGATTCCTCTGAGTGAACTTCCTCTGAGTGAACTTCCTCTGAGTGAACTTCCGCTGAGTGGGATTCCTCTGAGTGAACTTCCTCTGAGTGAACTTCCTCTGAGTGGGATTCCTCTGAGTGAACTTCCTCTGAGTGAACTTCCTCTGAGTGAACTTCCTCTGAGTGGGATTCCTCTGAGTGAACTTCCGCTGAGTGAACTTCCTCTGAGTGAACTTCCTCTGAGTGAACTTCCTCTGAGTGAACTTCCTCTGAGTGAACTTCCTCTGAGTGGACTTCCTCTGAGTGGGACTTCCTCTGA
>CAJQUW010007981.1:0-53173 GCA_907163375.1 Prostheceraeus crozeri | reverse complement strand
ATAAAACTAGATTCTGGTCAATACTGATCTATTTATTAATCAATGCTTCGACAAAATTTGCACCACCTTGTGACAAGGGATGAGGCGTTCAGATCATTAGCAACTTTCAAATTGTTTTTATATTTACTTACATTCCGCACCGTTTTGTCAATTCTGTGTATTTGAAATATAGGCAAAAATACAATGTAGTAGCATGTATTGTAGCGACTATTGATAATGTCATAGTTTGTCTATGCTACTGTTGTGTTGCTCGGCATACACTGCAAATTACAAAGTCCTCAACACGTGAAAAAAAATAGATGTAATTGCTGATCCAAAGAGTCCTAATAATTCCGAACTTAATGAATTCAAAAGCACTAAATTAGCTTGTCGAAAACTGATGATAGTGAGTACGCATTGCAGAAATCTCTTTAGTATTTCCTCATGTTTTGAAATGCGTGTAACATGCGTATGCACACACACAGGCCAGATAGCGGATGCTTTTGGCATTTCCGCTGATATCTGGATTTGACTGCTATTGAATTTTATTTTTTGCTATTAGTTTGCTAATTTTATTAAATAGTTCAACGAATGAATCCAGTAATTGAGTTTTGTCAGTATAATTTGTCTTCGGATAAATCAGCCAAATTGATTTGGTTGCGAGCAATTCATGGAGCAAAAAGTTAAAGTCAGCAAAGGTTTCTGACAGCATCATTCTTGCTATCCAATTATAGTTCTTCTAAATTCCTATAAAAGTATCGTAGGAGGATGGTTTTGTTAGCTGACCATAAATATCAATCGTAGTGAGATTCTGAAATTTTCAGTCTGCAACTGCATTGGTAGTGAAGTCTTACTTTGCCATCTAGGTATTGTAAGATCAGGATTACCTGTGATATTATACTGCTGATTTTAAGGCAAATGCTCAAAGTCTACCAGCACCAGACGGCGAGTATTCTCCCAACCTAAAGCGAGGCGACGTCTCCGAGAGGGCAAGATAAAACTATTTGTTTTGCACTTCGAAATTTTTCTTATCATGCGGGGATCTTGCTTTCACAGACTATAAGAAGATAAAATGTCCATAAAAGTGAAAAAAAGAAAAATACTTTTTTGGTAAATATATAGCGACGAATGAAGGCACATTTAATTGAAACTATGCACGATTATGATTAATGAAATTTCAAACAATCGGATACGATGTTTCCAGTTTACAAATGAAACCTGCGTAAGTGTGTAAAAATAACGAAGAATTAACTTTGTCCTTACTTAATGCTTTAGGCGGCCTTCTAATTTGGTTGCGATTTCTTTGTGTTCTCTTTGAAGATTTCATGCCCATCGCTGTTTACTTTCAATTTGTATTAACAGTAGTAACTATAGAACTAAATTTTCTGTGAATATGAAAAATGATCACTGAGTCAGAATTCAAATATTATTTGATGTGTTTTAGTGGCGCGGGAGCGATATATTACGAGGGGCTCAACGAAATAGGACCACCTAATGAATGAAATCCAACCAGCAAAGTGGCAGAGCTAATATCGGTGTACACATATATTTAGTTGTATTAAATCAAATACAATTTTAGCGCTATATTTCGATATGTTCATCAATTAAAGCATGAAGAGTGGACTAATATCAATTAGAATCACAGGTAGACATGTGCACTCGTGGTTCGAGGTGGATCGACAATCTCCCCGAACACGGAGTGCTAGACAAAAATTGCACTCTTTCTTCGATAACAGCTTCTCACGAAAATATCACATTCAGTCATATGGGAGTTTTTCTTCTTCAGCTTTTTCTTATTAATGCAATTTAGAGTTATTCACTGTATACATTGATTTTTGACATTATGCTTCCATTTTCTGCGAGAGTAAGATCATTTCGACGATATACAATACAGCTCCATTTGGTAAGAATCTTCAACGGTCAAGTTCAACCTACGCAAGTGAAAGTGAATTTGCTATTTCTTTAAAGCTGTGTTTCTTTGATTAAATGTCAGAGAAAATAGTATCTACCTGTATATAGCAGATTATTCATTACTGCACAACAATTCACATAGTACGTCACATAATAATACACATAGTCATGATCGCATAGTTAGCTGTACGTGCGGTATGTATGCACATGCATCATTATCACATTTACCATGTTAACCATTTACCATCATTACATTTGATCATATTAGACACTCTATTTATCTCAATGGATTGATCCTGAGCGGAAAATTTCTCGAAGCAAAACTTGCATGTACTCTTATGAGTAACTATTCAGTCATATGAATGGCTTATGTAAATAGTAGTCTGGCAGCTAACCGAAAACCGAACCCATACCGCGATTTTCAAAAAAACCGAAGCCGACCGAAAAATCAGAAAACCGAGACTATTTCAGATTTCCAACACATTTGTTTGATATAACAAATGACATGTTCTTTGGTATTGACTTCATGTTTACTTACCTTTATGTGTCACTAAAGGTTCCTGTTAAATAATAATAATAAACAATAAACGTTTATTGAAAATCAAAAGCCCCATTAATGAAAATTGAGGGCCTAAGTTACATATCAAGAGAAATTAAATAAATGTGAAGTCACAAAAATTTAAGTGAAAAATACTTACCGGTAATTTACCTAAAAACTCAGTTTTGTGCACTGTACTTCAACAAACTTTTAGGGCAACATTTGATGTGTTTATGTCAATAATTGAAATTTTATCTGCAAGTAATTGTATTAGTCCTGCATCCAGAATGAATTTCTGCAGGGAACGAGGCCGAAAATGAGACTTCACAGAATGATGTACACCCTACACTGTAAACTGTCACCTCCTAAAATCGAGAAAACCTGCATCCTAAAGCGTCACATACTACAATTTTAGGAGGTTGCGTGAAATAGAATGTTGACATACTAAAGAGAACAATAACCCTAGTGCGCTAGCCTCCGAAAACGCTTTGCTTTAGGACTTTTTTATTAGTTACGAATAGTGTCTTGCTTCAGTGTGTGATTTAGGAGGTGCTGGTTTAGAGTGTACACTGTAAACTGTCACCTCCTAAAATCGAGGAAACCTGCATCCTAAAGCGCCACACACTAGAATTTTAGGAGGTTGCGTGAAATAGAATGTTGACATACTAAAGAGAACAATAACCCTAGTGCGCTAGCCTCCTAAAACGCCTTGCTTTAGGATTTTTTTATTAGTTACGAATAGTGTCTGGCTTTAGTGTGTGATTTAGGAGGTGCTGGTTTAGAGTGTATGCCTACTACGAATTGGTACGTCTGCCCAATTCTAGTGAGTTCCTCTTCTTGTCAGACAAGATCAAAGAAAAACATATGCAAATCCAATGGGACGCAGATTGCAGCTTTTGGCTAAAATGAAATTTTGTGTGTTTTCTCTGATTAAACGAAAAGTACTAAGGCCAGAGTAATAATTTTTGACATGGAATGTCTTCAGGTCATTTTCTATTATGTGCATGCGCTATTATCATGCATCTAATCGGCAATGCATGCGGGAATGTGGTTGAATTTGGATAAAGTTGCTCAAAATGTTTGTGTTATCCGACATTAAGAGGCTCGCCAAATCTAAATTCGTTTAGCTTTATAGACAGGGTTGCATGAACATAATAGAAAATGACCTGAAGACATTCTATGTCAAAAATAATGACTCTAGGCTTAGTGCTTTCCGTTTAATCAGAGAAAACATAGAAAATTTCATTTTAGCCAAAAAATGCAATCTGCGCCCATTAGATTTACATGTGTTTTTCTTTGATCTTGTCTGACAAGAAGAGGAATCACTAGAACTCGGCAGACGTGCCGATTCGTAGTAGGCATAGGGTGCACATCGTTCTGTGAAAGTCTCATTTTCGGCCTCGTTCCCTGCAGACTCGTTCTGGCTGCCGGACTATATCTGTTTTCTGGATAGAGGATGTAATCTATGTACACTATGCTACAAGAAGGACACAGTGACAGTGCGAGGCGTCTCAAAATGAAGTCAACTGATTAATCACCATAGAAATGGATGTCTCGCTCTTTTTCTTGTCTAGAATAAACATCTTGAATAATCAATGGCATCAGTCAAAGCTAAGGCGGGTCTAGTTCCAAAGTCAAAGACATTCAAGAGATTTGGAATTGAGACCAAAAGTAGAAATGTATCCCTGTAGTTTCCTGTGGGATGGTCAGATTCCATCAACTCTTGTTGTATATGAAAATTCAAATCATCTGCAATATTTCATCTCGATCACGCTCGGGTGTTTGATCAAAAATGTTGAAGTTAGCGGGCGATCGAAAATTATTATCACACTGCTTCAACGAGACTGTACACACACATTGACAGACTTCACTTGGGCGATAAGTGTTGGCAGTTACAGCATAAGACCGCCGAGTAACTGATGAGAGGTAAAGCCAAGCCTAGCGAGGCCTAGCGCACCATATGTACGAAGAATGATCAATTAATAATAAGGAAAATGTACATCATTCAAGTTTATATAGGCATGTGTCCGGAGTAAATATATAGAGAGAAATGTGAGACTGATGTTTGGTCATTTTGCCAAACAGGTCTGAGCGCAAGCATGCGTTTTAGTACTTATAGTGAAATTACTCTCTTACATGTATAGTTCAATGAAACAGTCAGATTCAAAAATGAAATAAAATTTCAATTTCTATTTGAATCACATCAGTTGAGCAAAAAACGAACCAAGACTTGTCGAACTCACAATTTTGAAGACCACAAGGTGCCATTAAATAATCCTTGAATTAACTGGCATGCTATCATTATATAGCATGATGCCCGCTGGATGTTCATTCGAGTATACTCGAGTCGTTGACTATTTGATTGATACCGAAGAATAGCATGCAACATTTAATTTTGCTCTCACAAAAAAATTGTTAACGAATACATGACACAACTTGAAAGAAATATCTAAACTTCTTCTTTCCAGATGATTGTGAAGATGAATTATCCCGCGAATATTGTAATGTTCTTGCCCTAAATGGTCTGTGTTTTGCATCAGATAGTCGTCGCCGGAGCGGCAAAAGTTCTGACGAAGTTTCAAGATGCAGTCGAACATGCTGGATCAATTCTGCATGCGGACGTAAGTAGAGAACTCTCCTTTTACATCGGCCTATCATCCAACACAAGGAAATAATGAACTCTGAACAGCATTTCTTTTTCTAAAAATTAACTTCAGTTTGTAGGCCTATCTTCAATGTGCAGCGAGTATCTCTCAAGTAGGCCTGCGGCTAATTTTAGGCCAGTATAGTTCGATTTCAAAAGTATTTGTGTATTTATAGGGTAATACATTGCGTGTTAATTGCTGGCCTTTTAGAAGGTTGATAGCATGAAAGACAGTCGATTTCAATAGAAAAAGATACTCTTTTCCAAAATCTCCAACCATGAGTTCACTAAAATACTAAGCAAGAAAACAACCACACACTTACTGAATTGATCATGAATGCCATCAAAATCAAACAAAACCGGACAATTAGATCTAGTGCAAGGTAATCTCTGCTATAAATCTGATGCATTGAGGCCATTCCTGGATTAATCATTGCGTAATAAAGTTATTACCATTGACTGCGAAAGAATTTAATTGTAACTCGTAACACCCGATATTTCGACTGTCTTTTTCAAGGGTCAATTACAGACCGGATACATGCAAGATAGAACGTGAAAGTCAATGATGAATGAGAAGACCCAGATAAAAGACTCCGGGCTGGTGTAAAGTTCAGTCCAGTTCAATATAGAATGCAGGATAATTCTTAAAATAAGCAGTAAAATGCACACTGCTACTAAATGATATGCAACAGTGTATGTATCGGCTTTCTACTTTGGCTAAAGAGCTACCTTACTGATCGACATCACCGCATCAAGATTAATGACTCGTTTGGTCCGAACTTTATGATTCCCTCAGGCGTGCCTCAGGGCTCAGTTTTGGGCCCGTACTTGTTCGCTTGTTTTGTCGGGTCTCTGGATGTGTTAAAGCCTGCTGATATCATACTTTATGCGGACGATATCACACTTATCGAACCGCTCCCTCAATGCAATCATTCAAACAATTTGATACGGATCAGAAATTGGATTGATGACAACAGACTGACCCTCAACATTTCCAAGTCGCAGCAGATGATCATAGGACGCTCCTCTTTTCAACATGCCCATCATTCCGATTCATTGGATCAACACTCTCCTGGAAATCCATTTCAGATCAATAAATCTGCCTCACATACTTTAAAACTCTACGTGTCAATATCATAGTCCACTTCTTTAATCATGTATGCAGCGCCTCTCATGTGTGTGGCTACCGGTGCAACAGAAGCATTTCAAAAACGTGCTCATACCATAATATGTGGATTTTCCAAACTAGTAATCTTCGCAAACTTAAGTGTGTTATCCTTTCTAGAAGTGTTATGATAATCATCCCCTGAATGATCTTCTACCAAACCGAATGCCTCGAAGTGGTCATTTTTGCATGCCAGTAGTTTCTTCGTCAAGACGTTTGCACTCCTTCGTGCCTTATTCATGCATTTTATCTAATGACATTTTACGTATGTGCCAGAATCCATGAAATTAGATCAGCAGCTGTCGTTGTAATTTTCCTGTGTTTGCAAATTATTACTTTTTCTTCATTGTGTTATTCACCTTGTAACGTTTGATTTCCAATAGTTTTTGAATAAACGCTTACTTACCTCTCACCACGAGCACGTAACTTGATTCGTGGATAAAAATCAGTTTAATTTGGCTCTACAGCACTCGAAATTTGCCAGTTGGAGGAGTATTGCTTAGCAATCTGCTTGCAATTGCTTATTATTAGGTTTCAAAAACATGTACTTACTTAGTGCATCACCAATACAATTATTCATTAAACAATCACTGTTTTTCTGAATGTATATTGTTTCCCGTGCACGCCTTAGAGAATTATTGTGTTCGGCGTGCAGGATTCTCCATCCAGGTAATATTCTCCTCCACGAAAGACCGATGTTCATTAGTCATATGCTGATACACTGCAGAAGAAGGAGATTTGATATGTTCTTTCATTCTCGACTTTATTGTTCTTTCTGCTTGGTCAATATTTTTTTGCGACATAATTGACAGTTTACTTCATAAACCACAAATTTACGTAACAATGTCCACTTCTGCATCCAATTGGACATGACTGACAGTCTATTTTGCACTTCGGTCGTTCAGGTCTTTTCCTCCATCGTCGACTTGAAGGTCATTCTATTTGATAAATGACCCGTATATTGTTGTCAGGATCGCATTTTTTGGATAATTTCGAAGCATGTACACGGATCAATGGACTTCAGAACACATGTCCAATAAACAAATGCCTCAGATACATGTAAAAACAACGTAGTGCATCACATTATATCATTATTGTGTCACGCACAAATTTGAATCTTGTAAATAACTCTGCACAAATGCATTAAAGACTGCATGCACGCACTGCACATGCATCACACATTTACATAATAATTTAGGCCTCGTTAATGACAATCCCTCGTCAACCATATTTTCCTCCTGATGCATTGTTCAACGTGTTTTGACTGTTTTCATGAAACCAGTGTAGATAAGCAGACAATGTAGATTGTGCATCTCCCTTTTCAGTAAAACATTGCCGGGATGTTGGATCAAATTGTCGTGCAGATTCCACGTACTTGTGCTCTTCACATGCAGAGTATTGCATTGCTACATGCAAAACGGATAGATGTATAAATGGTAAGATTTGAATGAAGCATCAGAATTTCAGAATTTCTGATCCTGAACCCTTGTTACTTAAGTGAGTGTTTTAATTGCAAATGAAATTGCATTGGTAAAAGCAGCAAATCAGAAAAGTCAATATGTATAATTCTAGAACTATAACATATTTAGATGAATTTTTAGAAACTTGTATGCCTGTTAATGTACATGATATCAATAAAACCTGCTTTGTATACAAAAGGAATGTGCGTGTTACTAATCAATTCCTGCGAAAATGTATTTCCAAGCTCCAACAGATATCATAGTACGTTACGAATAAGAATATAATTACCACCAGTCTTCTGTCTTGGATTGCAGTAAAGTTCAAGTCTCCATGGCACATATTTTCCTTTCATGCTATGTTTTATTTGCTGCATTTATTGTATATTCATGTCAGCAATTGGTGTGTTTGTTCTTTTCCTACATAAATGTCCGACCTGTGGGTAGGCTGCCTTTTAGTGCACTAGCAACCATGCACATTGAATTCACGGAGGAGAACAGCATAATTCTATCATTGCATTCGCTTTATCAGAGCTCTGCATTTTCTTTGAAAATCCTTTGACGAAATTGTGGCCTGGAAACTGTATTATCTGTTTCATTGTACTCATCTCTAGATTGATGCATTATTCTAACAGTATAGTGCATCAAATAAGAAAATGCAGTGTTGTAATAGGTCAGGGTAATAAATAGTTGTGATTTATGTTTATAATCTATCTTTTAAAAGCTGCGGGCATTTCACATGTACTTGTGAATTATATTCATCATGTATATTGCACCAAGCATTTCAAAAGTCATCGTTGCTAGCTAATCAAGACGAGTTTGAAGCCGCGTTTATTTCGTTTTATTCGATCTCAGATATCATTCCATCATCAATCAGATTCAATAAAACACTTGACGTTGTATTTTTTAGTAAGCATTTTTTGTTTTATCTTTCTTTATTAACACATGACACATGTTTCATCCTCAGTAAGACTCTTGGATGTAAACTAAATTCATGATCCGTCCACAAATGAAGTTGAGAGTTGACAAACAATGTTGGAAAGTTGACAGCAGGAAACATGCCCAAAATTGCAAATTGAACTATGATGATGATTTAGTGCTCGCCGAAGAGGATTGTCCTGTGGTAATAAATCTCGATGTATCTGAAACATCGATTAATCAGCCAGACATTACTGAGGATGAAACACATGATGATTGTTAAATCAAAACCATCATCATTATTCAATGCTGCATGTACAGTACTTCTGTTCTGATGCTGAAATTCAAATGTAGCTGGAAGAGAAAAGAAAGAACAAGGAGACGGTCACGGAGGGAATTTTAATCGAAAATTTGAATTGAGAATTTCAACAAAAGCTGAAAATAGAAATATTCCAATTCCGGCAGAGCTTGGGGATTGACAGCTCTAATGCGCAGTTCATGAATGGAATTCGGAGCATCGCTGATGTTTACATTTCGGTTATCTAGCAGATTTCTCACAATTTTTAATTGCTGAGATAAGATTGTGAAAGTATGCAAATTTTATCAAACACGCAGCTAAGCGGTTGACGGATGCAATATACTGTTAGAACAACAATAATTCCTAATTTGCCAAAACAGATTGTGTTTGTAAGTAAATCATATTGTGTATTATTATATATACCGGTTTATGAACGCATTTTGATGCCATGTTCTGTATTATAAGCAGTAACGCGTAATGACTTATTTACGTGTCTTCTTTAAATTTATGATAATGTTAACTTCATTTTCAAAGTCAATCAAACACAAAAAAATTGAAAACAGATTATCAAAATAATGACGCAAAAAGAGCACTGATATAATAATAGGCCTAACATTGATACGATGACAATATATGCGTATATCGATATCCCGCTTGCACAAGAAATCTTTAGGCGGTCAACAATTCTAAGTTTCAATATTACAAAAGTTTTACGGACGACAAAATTCCTGTGATGAACAATTTGATCACTGACTTGAGTGCTGATATTACGAAAAGTTTTGTCTGCGACGGGGAAGCTTGATTTTAAAGTGATTCACCGAGGTGAGATTTACTTCTTCACTTGTGAGAGAATTCCAGTAATTTGCGATGTCAATTGAGCACTCTCTCCACTAGTCTCCATGCAAATTCAAATCTTTGGAGTTCATGTTGATGACCGCGAGCTCACGTATAGGAGTCTTGAACAATAAGCTCGTCAAACTTTTCATCAATTTTTCATTTCAGTGAGTGTTCCAAGACCATGAGATTACATTGAAATCCAATTCATTGTAACACTCAGCTCCATGCATTATACTTGTACAAACGATCCCATCTAGTGAAAATACTCAAGATCTGGAATAATTTTACAATGGATAGTGCTGAGGAATACATGCTCGCAATATTTCTGATTCTTCACAGGATTATGGAAACTACGTCATAGATAAAATAGGACTTGAACTGCATATGTAAGGTGTCGGTAATCATTTTTTAGCTGTTTAAAGAACAGTTCGCAATATTTATATCACAAAACATGCGTGAAGATACTCTCAAACTAGTAGTAGAAGAAGTGTTTTATTTCTTTCAATTGAAAATCAATCAATTACTAACACTTGAAAATCATTTCATGGATAAAAATCTTGAAAGATGCATCACTAAAGTCATTTGTTTAAAAGGTGCAAATGAAGATTGTCTTTTGACAGTTCCGTTAAAGGGTACACATAGTTTCTTGCTTCTGGAAGACAGTACACGAGGAAGGAGT
Source organism: Prostheceraeus crozeri (assembly GCA_907163375.1). Taxonomy (NCBI): domain Eukaryota; kingdom Metazoa; phylum Platyhelminthes; order Polycladida; family Euryleptidae; genus Prostheceraeus; species Prostheceraeus crozeri. Next base: position 42,747 of record CAJQUW010007981.1, on the reverse strand, counting down.
GCATGTAAGATATGTTTGTCATCATGTAAAGCTTGAGCGAAAAGTTTCTTTGCCACATTTAAACTACTATGCTACATTTAAGCAATTTATTCTCGACCGAATGTCCTCAAGGGTCGACATTGTTCTAATTAATTTTAACCGGCCAGTCTTCAAAATTTGCGGTAGGTGGCCGGTTCGCGACCCTGGTTGAAACACTAGCTCCGGTGTGCAATATTCGACGCGCGGTAGGACCATCGAATGCTGTGGATTCGACGGAGGTAGAGCGATGAAAGTGTCTTGACAAACCTAGTTGGCAGAAATGCACCAAAAAAATAGTGCCACATCCAAAGTGGCACATCAAAGCATTCTCTTCTAATCATTCCCTCTTGTACATTGTATAGAAGAATTAACTCATTCTCGAAATTATGACCTGATCGATCTGACCCTGCTTCTGCATTGTAGAATGCCTAGTCTTGATACCTTGTTTTTGTATTCTAGAGTATTATCGGTTGGCAACCTACGACCCGTTTGAAGTAACAAAGAATGGAATGATTTTTGTGAAAAACAGAACATCATTACTATCTGCTTCCACACACAATTTTCTTGTTCAATTTGCTGTAAATCGTGAAGTCGTGTACGCTAAAGTGGTGAGAAATATAACCAGTGTTGAGAACATAAAAGTCTCGATAGATGTTGTAGACATGAGATCAACGCCAACGTCTTCAATATTGACGACAACAGTAAAGGAGTCCACAACGTCTCCCCCTTTTATCAAATTATCAAGAAAACCAGCAAGTGTCGAGACTACTCCTGCTCCTACGGAAGTAAATGTATTTTCCAATGAATCGGTAGAAACAACTTCACCAACCTCTGCATTTCTTGAAACTGTTACACCGACAACGAAAAAGAATGATCGATATTGTCCATCCAACTTGAAAATTACAGTCAATCAAACGATTGTCAGATATAATGAAAATGGCATTGTCGAGATTGGAGAAGTGGAGTGTAAAGGTTCATTTAACAGAATGTTTGTTTTTGAGGACGAATCAGGTAAGTAAAGCGAATTATTGTCCACAGTCAAAAGCAGTTCCATGACTTTATTGGTGCCTGAAAACTGCTTAACCGCACTCTCACATGAATATTTTCTAGATGATTTTCGATCGTTTTTTCTTATCTGATCGGTATTTTAGCCTTGGATATTGTTAGCATTCTCCGACATTCTCCTTCTCAAAGTGTGATGTTGAGAGCAGAGATGGCAACCGGCCGCCGGCCCCGGTCAACGGTCATATTGGAAATATTTTTAGTTAACAATTACATCTATGCTGATTTTGAAAATATCTACAATCAAACCTCGTTTAATTGGACTGGTATAATTAAGACTTCCGAAAAGAAACATCTTCTCTCTTCCCTTTTATTGACTACCTACATTATTATTCATTAAGATCCAGATTATTACGGATCATGATGTGCATTTAATTTGATATAAAATTTAATTAATAAAGTATATTAATTTAATTAATTAAATAATTTAATAAAATATAACAAATTGATTTAATTTGAAACATTTAATTAAAATCTGACATTCTAGTTTGTTCTACATGTGAATGCTATTGTGTGTCCACGGGCTACACTAGAAAATATCATTCTCTTATTCAACGATGAACAAATGCGTGACCAAAAGTTAGTTCAAAAATTTGGCTAACCTTAGCGGGTGCTGGTCATATCATTTTTTCGGATAATCAATAATCAGGCTTAGATTTGTTCTCTATTCCTATCAGTGAAACGCATTCTCACAAAGAGTCCCTTATAAACATTATTTGTGTCTTCTCATCCCAGTATAGGTAAGCCTATAAGTTAACATATTATTCCGCGCAGAACAATCGTCCGTAGGCCCAAGACGTAAATAATCTTGGATCTTGTAGGCCTACTTTGATTTTGAATAATTTTGGAGGGTTAAATATTAGCCTCATCAGTATTTTAGTGACTTGCTACTGGTGCGAAACTGGCTTTAAGTTGGATTGCTGCCAGCCTGTCCCTGGAAGTTGCCGGACCGAACCGGCCTGAGGTTAGACTGTTGCCGGTCAGTTGCCGGCCGCCGGTGATTGAGAAAGCCATTTGAGAAGAATAATTGAAGTTGAATCATTGCACTCGTTTGCCGGATGCTAGGAACACTTTGGACGGCTGAAAGTAAATTTATTGTCACGAACATTTAGACCATGTCCTTCTTCAGGCCAATACCAAATTCATATCTATATATATATGAGTATGGCATGCGCCTGACAAGGGACCATTTGTTTATTTCGAGCCTATCAAATTCTCCATATTTTCCGACCATGATGACTCCTCTATTACTCATGTTGTAGTTTGAATATTGAAGTGGCCCACATAAAATAGTACTGAATGTTAGAAAAAGCTGACAAAATTAGCATCATTGATTCTAATGTGATGAATGATGGACTCCTTGTCCATGTCAAACCATGATATTGCTGAATGACTAAATGCGGGGCGTCGTTGAGTTGAGTGTGTGAAGCATTGCTGGTGTTGCAAAGGTTCGATGTCGACCTGCTTGGGACAAAACCAAGTGCCAGAGCAAGAAGCGATGAACATCGAAGGGATACCACGTTGATATGCACAGTGATGGTAGGAAGATTGTGTGACCAACGAAACGTTCTTGAAGTCGTGTGCATTCATAGCCCCTCGACTCGGACTCCGACTTCTACCAGGAAGACTGAAGTGGTCAGTACACGTGAAGAGCGCCGGAAGAGTTAGACTGTCGAATCGGGTATGTCAGCAAGAATACGTCCAATCTGAAAACTAAAGAAAGAGGGAGTAGCGGAATAGCAGGGATGCAGATACCTATTATTTTGATGGGACTCGGACTCCGGGTGACAAGCATATATAGCCTAGTTTTCTTTAAAAAAAACCGGTGACCTACATCATACATCATAATAGGCTTGCCTGAATCTATCTTAAGTGATCATTGCTGTATCAGTTATCAATTGTTTCCGATGAAAGTTTATCAAATGTCGCTTTAAATTGGAAGCATGCGACTCGGCTCCTCCCATCTTGTTGATGTGTGCTTTACACGGTTTTTCTCCAGTCTCTATCAGACAGGAAAATCCCCATGAGTACAAAACATGAGTACACTTCGATTTTAATGTGCGCTATTAGAGGAGAGATCACACATGATTAACGTGAGGGTAAGAAGCGATGTTCTCAAACAAATTAGTATTTCATTTTTGTCTCTGATGTGACCGTTGGTGTGTGTAGTTGTGATCGAGGCTAGGAAGGCTTGTCTTCTCTTCTAAATCACCGAGTGAAAGGAAAATCCTTTATTCACAGTCACAGTTCATTCCCTCAACTATTACAAGTTTTTCATGCATCAGTGTCTCTGTACTTTTGTTTGACGAAGAAAGTTGACATCAAGACAGTGACAGCTATGCACGAGGATAAAGAATTTGTCTGTATTATATTTCGGGTCTAGTTATAGGCTGTAGTCCGGAGGGTCCCATCATTTGATAGGACTCCGACTCCGGCAAAAATGATGGGATTCCGGGGCTCCGACTCCGCACCCCTGCGGAATAGTGTGAAGCAAGATCGGGAGCCATCAAATGACACAACTTCAGTTGACGGGAAGAAAATGCGGTAAAATTAAAGGTGAAGTGAGTGGATGCATGCCTCGTCGTCACAACATCAGAACATCAAAATTTCATGGTCGCAATCTTCTTCATTAGTGTCAACTATGACCTCGAAATTGCCTATTATGTATTGCCCAGGTCTTGCACTGGGCTATAGTTTAAGAACCTTATGCAACATACCATAACCGCAAAGAACAATACTTTTGAGGCTTCTATGCTGTAACCACTTCAACGTCTGAAGCGTTGATAAAAGTTCTTTAATTGGTTCGTTTGTATTGTCATTGGTCTTTTTTGACTGCTCAATAAATTATTCTTTTCATTATTGTTGTCTTTTATCTGATAAAGACTACTCAGAACTGTTACGTTGATCAATTATGGAACATTTCTGATGATTCTATGAACATTTTCATTCCTTAATTTCAGGTGCAAGAATCAATTTCTTAACCACTCTGATGGGAAAAAATACCTTATATTTCCATCTAAAAAACTGGCAAATGTCTGATAGACGTGAAAAGTCCATTCATGGATTGATTCTTGTCATTTTTCAAGTATCAGGGAAAACCGAAGTGGAAAGGATATCGTTTGAATTGCTCGTAAATATTAGGACGATAAAACCGACAACAACACTGGCTACTACGATGGCCCCATCTGAGGAGGTCATAGATCATGTAAGTATTCGTAAGGTTGTACATGTGCATGTTGACGCTTTCAATCCTGTGTAAATAGCTGAAGCAGGGATTGCAGCGGTCAACCGGTTAACCGGTTAAACTATTCTTAACCGGTTAATATATGTTAACCGCTTAAGCGCGGTTAAGTAGAAATATTTATCTTTTATAAAAATTCAGCCAAGAATCCAAACATTAATCCATTATGAACTAAGCATGTTGTATATCTATGATCTTTACATCCAAAATCTTCACATCTTTCTTCCATCCTCGATTCAAATCTCTCGATTTCCTTCCTCACGACTTAAGGAAGCAGTTGAAAGATTACATATGGGAGCAGGCTGAAGAATCAGCCGCATCTGATGGAAAGTCTGGAGCGTCTGAGCATATGTCTACCACTACTTACAAAACAAAACATGTAAGTCGACTATCAATCAAGCAACACATTATCAAAAAACCAGAATCTTTTCAAGAAATGCACAATTACGAGTTAATTACTTCGAATCTCGAAGTTGACCTGCTGGATTAGCGAAGCACAAATGGATGATCTTTTCTAGAACTTCATAAACTCACCAAAATGTACGACTCTTCCCGACAATTAGTCAATACCTTGTTTTTGTTTCATTAACATTAAAATATTCGAATCTGATTTACAATAATAATAGAATAGTACGGCGAATTTCCGTGCCTTTACAGGTACACGTCGTTCAGTTTTGGCCTAACGACTATCCAACTATGATACTAACTGGAATCCCAACTGTGATGATGCAAAATATTATTTTGATGAAAAATCTTCTACTGGATAAGTAGGCCTACGAACATGTAAATGGATTTTTTGATGATAATTCGCTCGATTAGTAGGTAAATACCTCCCACGCTCTAACGTGAAGCATAGTTAAGATTTTTGACCGATTTTGGCATGTTTGATCGGCGAAAATTTTAGCCGCTACAATCCCTGAGCTGAAGTAAATGCTGAGCCATTTTCCCGTACTATTTCAACTCAATTAATTATTCCTCTGGTTGCATAATATAGACTACAGACTTGCATTGTTGATTTAGCTCAAATCTCGTCGGACCTGTTGTATGAAGACATGAAAGCTTATGAGTTTTAGTTTCTGTGGTGCAATTTGAGGTCCATTATGAAAATGTGGTAAATGAAGAGCAGAAATGCATGCATGTTTCTGAAAATAATCGCATTCAAAGAATTTTGATTAGACTTTTCAAAGCTATTAAGGTTCAGCATAATATTTTGCAATCCTTAATAATTCAGCATCAAAAGTATGTTTTTATTGTCCGATGTGCTCATTTCTTTGCATGAAGCAAAAGTCACTGATTGATGCAGAGTGTTTGAGATATATTTTGTCAACATAAGGTTCTAAAAAAACTTAAACGATTCCGTTTCTTGCTATAATTCTTGACTATACTTTCTTAGTACTACCTATTTAACTAGTAGAGAGATGATCTGCTAAGTTGAGGACCCTACAGACTAAATTTCAAATTTTACATTTCTTAATCAAATGAAGTCGAGAGATAAGATTGCAGTAGGCCTAAATCCTTTATGCATGGACTTATTATGCTTGATACTGCATGTGTGAAAATTATCCCAGAAAAATCGTCAAACTAATATTTTGTTGCTTCTCATGGCAATCGATTCAAATTTCATTAACTTCCGCTAATGTTAGATATCAGTAGAAAGTTGTATATTTGATGTAAGAATGATAATCATTGAAAAGCAAATGGAGTATAGGCATGCGTAACGCGTGAATAGAAAATTGCACGAGGACAAGATTATAATTCATGAATTAGCTTACAATGTGCATAGGCTATAGATGAGTTGATATATTTGAGTGGCGCTACATGTACGAGTACGCTGTGATAACAATTACTAATGAGCACTCATTTTTTCCATTCAATCCGTAGCCGCTTGATGCGGCCGTTGGTGCACCCACGCGGACACTTTCGACCTCCAACTCGCACGATTCTCCGCCTCCCTGCACAGGTCCGCCAGCTGAGCCCCATCCAGTCGACAAGATCATCGCACCAAGAGCGACGTGGTCTGCCTCTCTTCCTCTCGCCTTCCACCTTTCCCTGAATGACGGTCTTCAGGGTCCTATTGGCTCTGATATGATGGCCGAAGAACGTCAGCTTTCTTCTTTTTATAACATCAACGATGTTCTCCAGCTTCTTGATCCTTAACTTCTCTTCAACTTTCTTCCACACATATTCGTCAGTTTTCTTTTCATTCCACGTTATGCCCAAAAGTCTTCGGAATCTAGTGAATCACTAGTGACATCAAGTAAATATTCCTACTTTTATTTTAATGCCAAATCAAATATCAAAACGAAACTTTCCATTGATACGAAGTGTCAAAAAAAATATCTTCTCACAGAGCTTTGCCGTAATAAGTCTGTGTAAAAGGGATAAGTCTATATCAATGACCGTCGTATGAATTAGCGTATTTCAGATTATCATGTATCGAATGAGCAATGAGATGCATGGAAAATGTATGATGCGAAAGTAGATTGAGCGGCTGAATACTTTAGATCTGAAGTATGTATGTTGATAGCATTTTGAATTTTCAATTACATATTTCAAAAATATTTAGGCTCTGATCAATCTTTACCAGAGATTTACCATTCTACTCTCTACCAGAGGATATTTTCTACGAAAGACCAACAAAATCGAACGAAACAAACAAAATGAAGGTCAGTCAGCTGGCATTGCAAGAAAATTTTTAAAATGAATATCAAACTTCTTCACTAGCTGTATCTCTGAAATGAAGGTCACACATTATTGGCTATCGTCAGACAAAGCGACCTAAGTACACAATTGTACTCAAACAATTTCTCTCCACCAACCAACATGTCTCAGTAGACAGCAGCAATTGTTTTCGAGCCTTAATTTGTGTGAATTCCGCCCCCTTTCGAAACTGTATGAGGCGTGTGAAAGTCAATAGCGCTGCATATTTTGACTGTGTGCATCCATCACCCCTTTCAGTGACACTGACTCAATCATTTTTCATGAATGATAGGAATACGAATAAATGAAGTTTATTGTATCATGGGTCAAACTGGTTGGAAGTGGGTCAACGAAGTCTGACCCAAGACCCACGTGACCCACTTATATGTTAAGTTCCACGAAGCAGGTAATTATTTTCCTGATTGGAAATTATTAACCTGGTACAGACCTCTATGGAAAAGAACATGCATTATAACAGATAATGCATAGATTTCTTCGGTCATTATTTGTCATAATAACCTCGAGCCTTCGGCTCTCGGTAATTATAGCAAATAATGACCTCAAATCTATGCATTATCTATTACATAATGTTCATAGATTATGCTCCCGTGCATTGGAGCATATTTTACTTCCCGCGCGGACAATAATATGCTCTACAGGTAAAATATAGTGATAGGACATCTACATTGTGCTCCCGGAGACAAATAAAATATTATTCACATGTATAGCATATACGAGTATACAGATATCATCATTACGCGATGCATTGTTGCCTTCATTTTCCACATTGTATCACAGCTAAATTGCGCACAATACTGATGCACTTTCAGAAAAACTGACTAATTTCGCAAACATCCGTGGGATTTAAGTCACGCTTATCCCTGAATAAGACCTGATACGTTTGGAAAAATCCTAATGGTTAGTATGCCTATATAATTTACTTCCGAACTCCATTTATGTTATAAAACGATGACGTTTCTCCTGCATTTATGTGAATAATAAACTTCGACTTTAAAATGGACTTCAAATTAACGCGATTTGCTGTCTGCAGCGAGTCGATTTACTATCGTTTGTTGGCTCAGAGTCCTACATCCGGTCATTACAGTCTCATGAATGTTAAGCTTGCCCTCAATTAAGCCACAGGACTTCTGATTCTGTGAAGAAGATTCCACGTCTGCACCCATCACTGGGCTCACATTACAGTATCTCAATTACTTGTCATGATTATCAGGAGAATGGAGACTCCCCATGAACATTCAAAATAATTAAGAAGAAGTAGAAGACATTTTACTTCATCAAAGCTTTATCTATACATTTCATCTCAAATTCGTAGCATTGTTTCTAAATCACTTTCGCAGCGTCATATACTGCACCCTGTTGCTTGCTGTCTATAAACCAACCATTCGTAAACATCTTTCTGCCCAAATGACTTTCACTATTCAAGATAATATCAAGTGTTGCTTCTTTTTTAAATTCCCGCTAAGTTTTAACAACAGAACACAAATTACCGCGTCGTTTTACTGTACAACGCTACTTCATGCTAATTCAATTTTCTGATCTAAAGCTTGTCGTATCGGTGTTTTGCATCATTTGAATGTCACACACTTCTTGTAAAGATTCCGCCGTGAATCTTTGATTGACATAAAGCTATAAGACCTAACGGACCATGATAAATGCGTTAACAATAGCTTGGATAAGATATATTATGCAGGCGAACCTTAACTTTAAGGTCTGAAAATTATCTGCAAGCTAGAAGATGTCTACTTCAGAAGTTGAAAAGCAACATTCGACAATTTCACATGGGGTTAGACGTCACATGTCGAATGACCTTTTTCGGCGTCGAGATAGCGAGCATCCTCTTGCATCTTCCAGGAGATTGCATGCACATCAATTGAAGATCAATTCTCGTCGAATAATCGCCAAATATTTCAGATTGGCTCTGATTGTCGTGCGATGGTTGAAATACGTCTACTTCAGGGCAGAAGAGAATGTGGTTTCTGTGATGTCAGTGACTCAAACCGAAGATGATATCGAAAGTCTAGCTGATGGGAAGTTAATGTTTGATGCGAGGTATTACAAAGTTCACAAAGAAATGGGAGTTTCATTTGAAGCGCGCAGAATTCTTCGCAAACTTCCTAAAGAACGTTCAGAGCGCGATCTTGGATATTTACATGTTGCTTTCCGAAGACTAAACGACTACAGCAAATATCCCATTGCCGTTCAAGCAGCAGTTTGCAAATATTCCTGGTACTCAACCTTTGGACCGAAACGAGCCATTGTTCGTGAAGGCCATCCTCCATACAATTTTTATGTCATTCTCTCTGGCACCTTAGTAGTAACTGTATTTGATCACGACAGTAAAGAAAGCCGCACCGTGTGTTTTCTTGGCCGTGGACAATCTTTTGGAGAGATTGCTTTAGCCACACAGACCAGGCGCATGGCAACGGTTGTTACCAAGACTACGGTGGAATTGTTGGGCCTTTCTGGAAGTGATTTTGAGTCAATATTTATGGCTGAAGGTCAAGGTATGGAAGCCTTTCGCGGTGTTGCTACAGGTAACAGCATCACTGAGTTTGTCAGACATATACCTTGCTTCACTCACTGGCCTATCGATATGCTGACGTCCTATCCAAGCGAATGTTTCTTTCAATACTTCCCTAAGGCTCATCTTTTAGTTGCCGATTCTCATTCAAATGATTGGATTTACATTGTCAAAAGTGGCTCTCTTCTGGTGCTCAAACGAATGACTTATGTTCAGTCCAAGTCTCAAGAAATGAGAAGTAAACAAAGCAGTTGTCTAAACGCGATAGCTGATGCCAATTCTGGTTTGCCATTGATACAGGTGAACTCCAGAGAGCCAGGGCAGCAAACTGCGTGTTACCAAAACCCAACAGAAATGTTGCTACAGCTTGAGCGACGAATTCCGGGCTTTGTAAATAGAGAGGACCGAATGGGACTGATTGATTACAACCAAATCATAGCTCAGGAATTGCCAAAGGTTCGACGCATCGGTGATAAAGCTTTTGACGGTTTATCGTTTATTAGCAATATCAGCAGGAACTCTTCAAAGAAGACTTCTCGAGTAAATCTAGGCGGAGCTTATTTCAGTAAAAGAGACAGTGGAGCTTCAAATGACGAAACCTCCTTTGTAAAATCAATGCTCAATGAAAGCTTCAGATACAACAACACCGAATATTCGGATCCTCAAATTTTCGTAAAACTGCAAACTTTAGACAGAGGTCAAGTGTTTGGACTAAATTACTTGGTTTTTGGGAATGAGACTCAATCGGCTGTCAGTTTAGTAAGCAACGACGCTGAGTGTTTAATGATCAGCAAGAAATTGTTCATGAGAGGTGCCTCCGAACGTTGTATCGCTGAACTGCGTCAAAGTGAATCCCCATTTCCAATGGACGAAGCCTTGCAGACAAAACTGGCGCAGCATTTAACTTGGGAATCCGCTCGTCGTAATGTGATGAAATTGACATTAGAGAAGATTGACACTGATAAACGACAGAAATTTGTATCAAACTTTCACACATAGGTAGGGGCAACACCTGGGACGCTATGCAGATTTTCAGCTGACCAAATATGAAAGAATATAACATAAGCATTTTTGTACGAAAATTACACCAATATGAATTTCAAGCACTCCAAGAGAGTACACAGCGTTTTGATTGCGATCAGAAATCGATAACACATAGCACCACAAAAATTATTTATACCTAGAATGAGTCTGATGACACGATAGTGTACACTCATCACACTATCGATTAGCTGGAGACGGCAAGTTCAAAGAATTTATTTATTCCTTGCCATCAGATTTGATTAGATGACAACGCATTTCACCAGGCCTGGGACATGAAAAGTCCACACATAATACTCATTCTTTATGTAAAACTACAATCATTCTTTTAATTAAGTGCAGACACTGTTCTTTCAATCCTTTTGGTGTTCATACATTATGTTGCTGTGGGTAACTAAGCCATCATTCAGTTCTCCAGTTTTGTGCACGACTCTACGAAAGGGTATAAATTAATTACAATTATGATTGTTTATCTTATGGCCGCACAAATATGCGGCGTATAGGATGCCATTTCCTGACTAAGAAAAAAGTCGTCTTCATTCGTGATTAATTTGTAACGTTACTTCACGATTAATACGAAACTGTTGAAAATCTGTGACTTTTGCACGTTGCATTTGCACAGTGCACACTTCTTTAAATAAGACGACGATAATACGAAAATGCGACGCATTTTTAAAATATAAATTCAAGCAATGTAATGCAACAAGGGAGATGACAAAGCTACAAACAATCACAGAAACATATAACGACAGGGCTCGGCATTGTCTCTATCAACGGTGTTGGGTTCTGGACGGTTGCTGATTGAGGCTTGACTGTGCACAACGACTTCATGAATGTGAATGGGGAGCACCATGACATACATTATGCGTTAATTGTACACTGTGTACATGTATAAAGATGCATGTGCACCTATTACATTTCACTTTTAACTTGAAGGCTGGAGTAGTGCTTTCTTTTTGATTTGGGTACTAGAATTCTGCATGCTCTGTTCATGTATAGAAATACCCTGTTCATTTCATGCTTCGAAAATGTTGAAATCTGGGAGTGTTGGATGGTAAAATCAAAAGCATATTCAACAAATTTCAAAGGATTGTCATTAAAAACATTGTTAGCATGGTCTAAAACATTGAAATCTCACTTTTCACTTTGCTTAAGTTAGTGAGACTTAAATGGAAAATACGGGCTTGTTGATGGTCATTTCAGCCGATCATTTAGGCATCGATGTAGGTCAACGTTGCTAGATCTTAAAAAGAATCAAATTACTGAAACAGAACTGTAAAGAAAAGTTGCCGAAAGATACTTTTCTCAAATACTTTTATGTATTAAGAGAAATGATGATTAAAAGTGAATCTGGAGCACACTACTGATAGCTGCCGGTACCTAACACCCATTGTCATTCATTGGAGGCCGCTATCGTTTAGTAACTTATCATAACAACGCATGTCCATGACATACAATTGTTTGCAATGTGCATGTCCGCTGCATTGTGCATATCGTCCGGCAGCCAGAACGAGTTTCTGCAGGGAACGAGGCCGAAAGTTAGACTTTCACAGAATGATGTACACCCTATGCCTACTACGAATCTGCACGTCTGCCGAGTTCCTGTGAGTTCCTCTTCTTGTCAGACAGGATCAAAGAAAAACACACGTAAATTCAATGGGACGCAGATTGCAGTTTTTGGCTAAAATGAAATTTTGTATGTTTTCTCTGATTAAAAGAAACGTACTAAGGCCACAGTAATAATTTTTGGCATGGAATGTCTTCAGTTCAATTCCTTTCATCTTCATGCATCCCTGTCTATAAAGCTAAACACACTTAGATTCGGCGAGCCTCTTGATGTCGGCAAACACAAGCATTTTGAGCAACTTTATCTACATTCAACGACATTTTCACATACATTGCCGATTCAATGCATGATAAAAGCACATGCACATCATAGGAAATAACCTGTATACATTCCATGTCAAAAATTATTACTCTGGCCTTGGTACGTTTCTTTTAATCAGAGAAAACATACAAAATTTCATTTTAGCCAAATCTGCGTCCCATTGGATTTACATGTGTTTTTCTTTAATCCTGTCTGACAAGAAGAGGAACTCACTAGAATTGGGCAGACATGCCCATTCGAAGTAGGCAAAAGGTGTACATCATTCTGTGAAAGTCTCACTTTCGGGCTCGTTCCCTGCAGAAGCTCGTTCTGCCTGCCGGACTAATAATATAGATTATGTGGTCTAAGCCCTTTGATGTGTTTTGATTGGATTTCGGAGTGGCATCTTCATAGAAATCCAACTTGACGCTTTTTTAAAGATGGTGGGCCTATAATGAACAACAGCTGCCTGTTCATGGTCATTTCAGCAGCCTAATGGTCGTTTAGGCGGCGATTGCTGCATCTCAAGAAAAATCAAATTTTAGAAGCTTGCAACAAATGCAGCAGGTTCATGGCGTTGGACATGCACCACAGGTTACCAGCTATCCTGGCCTCACCGGTTACTGGCATCCTGCCAATACTTGTTGAACCCGCGGCTTCCCTGCGTCAACCTCAAAATACCTCTATAATTATTGAGAAATCATTTTTTGTAATAAGTTTTACTACAAACAGCAGTGAAATGAAGGATTTCTTCGTACCATTTTTAAAATCCACCTGAATTTCCAATAAGATGCATAAAGGTAAAGGACAAAGTCACTTATCTCAAACATCGTTCTAAGCTATGCTTTGTCAAAAAGAAGCAATCCGATAAACGAATTTTCACTCATTAAATGAAGCATATGTGGAAGACAGTTTTCACATATGTATTCACTCCATCCACGTTTAATGGGCTGAAGTCTGTCAAAAACACTGTATTCATGGCCACAGGAAGCATATAGACCTAAGTGCAATCATTGGCCTCGTCACAATATTACGCTAATAATTGATAGTGTCAGCTGAAGTTTGCTGACTCACGTGACATTGTTGAAGTCTTTGAAATTAGTTTTTACCACTCAGCTACCAGATGTGAGCCCCTTACTGACAATGGAAACAGTTGAGATGGACTTTGATAAAACTCGGAGTCGGAGTACTAAAATCACTAAGTCGGAATGCGCCAAAACCAACGAGTTCGAATCTGAGCTCGAGTCCGTCCGGGGTCATGGCTTTAGTCATTTCCCGTTCATGTCTTCGCCAAGGCAACCGTCCATGTCTTTGTAGTTTGCTTACTCAATTCGTTGCTAAAATATCAGGCAAGTTAATCTCTAGTAAGACAATCTTGTTTATATGCATGTAACTGAGAGATACTTTTATCTTTTGGCTGTCTCTCAGCTTTCTTTGTTAACGTAAAAGACTCAATGTTGCCTACATGCAAAAGTTATCGGGAACAAGAATAATTTGACTAGATATTTCACGGTTTTCTGCATCAGTAAACTTCTTAGGGTTAATTTTATATGTATTGAAAGCTGTGTGTTGCAGATCTGTTGGAAATTACACATGTGCGTACACTTTCAATATTTTAATTTTGGAAGCTAGCCTACTTACTTCAGAGCTTTCGATGTTATTAATTTTTAAAGCAGCCGTGTAGTCTTCGCATTCATCAATATCTACAGTCAAAGCTTGGTCTGCAGCCTGTTTTTGGCGAAGAACCAACAATGTAATGATATCTTGAGTATTAAATGAGTGCAACTTCAGAGTTGTCCGAATATGGCAGCCAGCTACGCGCGATCACGCGTGAAAGCAATAGACTCGCATTCACGGTCTTCTAGAACAACTCATACTCACGAGTATCAGAAAATTAATGAATGGGAAATTTCACACTATTGGGAGTTATACACCGAGATAGACAGTCAGAATATCATTCAATAAAGTCGGTTTTGAAAGCAATTTGCATCCTCTGAGACCTATGCGTCTACAGGTAAGTACAAAATTTTGCCTGCGGTTACACCTGCAATGAATAGTCACACAAAGAGCAAGTGCAGAAAATGTTTATGGTCATGAGCTATTGATACATTACTAATGAAAACGTAAGATAGAAAGACATGAACATGTAACTTGCTCATGTCTACAAGGATTTAAGCAACTGTCGAACTCTATACATCCTTGAATATGCGCATCGGGGTTCACGTGAAACAATCGAATTTCAATTTGAACTTCATTAGATGGTGTCAACAACATTATTGAAAAAAAAATTACTAGCATTCAACCCAAACATACCAAATGATATGCATGTCTTTCGCTTATTGTCAATGATGATGAAAAATTAGCAAGCATATAGTTGTTAAAATATGAAGAAGAAGATTTTTGCTTCAATCTTGTTCCCTATGGATTGGGTCTAGGTCGCATCGATTGCGAGAACCGTCGCTTAGACTACTTGGAGCGTGTCAAGTTTCTAATGTTTGTTTGACGCTTCTGGCGCATTTCAGCTTTTATTTGATAAAATGTACCGGGTGACTTTTAACAAGGATTGCTCACTTTCATAGGGAAACCATGGTTATTAGTGAAATGTTCATAAGTAGCACATACAAAGTAGTTCGAATTCGAAAGCAACCACTGCACCATAACAGCTAGGAATCTCTGCGTCTGCCGAGCTCTACTCGGTTCCTCTTTTATATTATATAGTTCTCAATAATTTTAATTATTTTGAAATTAAATGTATCTGTGATTTTCAATTAATGCAAATAAACGATTCTCTCTCTCTCTCTCTTCTCGTCACTGCAGGACTAAAGAAAAGCGAATGTACATGTAAATCCAATGTGAAGCATTGAAGTTTTCGAGATTTTCTGCACCTTCTCAAATTAAGGGAGAAGTACTAAGTCTTGAGATATAATTTTTGGTAATGAATGTCTTTAAGTCATGAACTTGCAATGCATGTTCATGCTTTTGTCTATAGCACTAAGCACTTTCAGATTTATATCAGATCTGATGGTGAGCACAGCATTTTGATAACAGTTTACTTGCATTTAGCCACATTTGTCTATAAATCATCAGCAGTTGTTGTCGTGATAATAACATAATAGCACATGATAGCACATGATAGCACATGACTTGATAACATCCCAAGTCAACAGTTATGGCTGCACACTTTTGTATTCCTCACTGAATCAGAGACATATCATCGGGCATTCATTAAATATCACTTTTAGCACACTATAGCCAGTATACTGACAAATCGCCTAAATAAGTGCACTGGCAATAATTAATAATGCTGCTTTTTAGAGACACAATGGAAATATAAAAATTAAATATTGAGTTGCATCCTCAGTTGAAAAATGGGAACAGACCCGAATAGCTGCCATTTCATCCAAAATCAGGAATCATCAACTGTGCTAATCGCAACATCGACGCAACTCCCTATTTAAAGCTGCAGTCATGCCCTCAAATTGTAAATCTCAAATCAACCCGTGCATGAATACGACTTTAAACAGGGAGTTGTGCCGATGTTGAGAGATGTGAGCTAGGGCTGCTAATGATTCCTGATATTGGATGAAATGGCAGCTATTCAGGTCTGTTCCCATTTTTCAACTGAGGATGCAACTCAATATTTAATTTTTCTATTTGCAATGAATCAGAGAAAGGATACAGATATTGGGCAAAGTAAAAAGGTAACTCCTCTTTGTATTAAAGTCGAATTTATATTCAAGATAAATTTCCAAAATTACAGCAAGTACTTCGGCGTCCCGCGCTTTAGAGGTTGATAGAACTGGGATGAAGCGATATAGACAACCGTCATATTTACCGAAAACTTCACTCTGTTTCCTGTTGTATTTACATTATGTTTTTATCCTGTTTTCTGTCAGATTCGGAGTGGCCACAGAGAAAGTGCACATAATTCCATGAAACATCATTTTCGGTCTCGTTCCTTGCAGAGAACTCGTGATGTCGGCCGGAATAACAGCGCAAATAGTGCATATACAAATAAGGCTGTCTACGCAGAGGCGGTGACTATCTGAAGCAAACAGACTTTAATTAGGCAGTGTGTTTTTAAGGGTAGTGTGTTTTTGTAGCAGTTGTTTACTTTCATCACGAATATTCGAGGAAGTCGCTTATTCAAAGCTATTTATTCTAGTACAGCTAATGAAAGCCGGAGCATCAAAAGCATGTTCATTTATTAACAGATGCAAATAGTTCTCATTTATTTCAGTTTCCAATTGTGACAGTTGAATCAACAACGGATGCAATTTCTGGAAGTATTGAAATCAGAGAATGGATCAAGAAAATTATGAGGAACACTACATCTGACGCTGATGTTAGAGATTCACTACAAAAAACAATTGACTTTATCTCGAAAACATCTCAAATCATTCTGCATGACGAAACACAGTTGACAATCAGACACTTTCTTGCCGTAAGTTTATCTTAAAAATGGCTACTCTTCGACCATTCCGACTGCACAATTGAATTTATTCCTTTGCAGCATGTCATGTTGTTAGTCAACGAAATACTTGGCGTTGACTTTGTCAGACATTGGAAAAAGATGGTGGAATGCCCAAAGGTATGTATTAAATAAAATTAAACTTAGTTATTCAAATTAATACTAATAAATGATAGCGGATATTTGAAGCAAAGTAATTTATTATCGATTATGTTACTCAGTAGATTATAACGTCAAATCTTAGCAACAACCTTTCGGCACACTTGTAAAGTGGCGATCATTAAAAGTTGATCATCTAAAATTTGTCTCATATAATGAAATTTTGTGAATTACAGATACGAATTTGGCAGATAAATGAACATAAAGGATGAAATGAAATTTTCTTTGTCGTTCAGGGTCCATGGAACATTTGCTGGTGGTCACTAATATTTTGTAACCTCACCAGAAAGTTCAATCATCGTTTTTCAAATTCGCGATGGCATGCCTTTGATCAGGCGGTTGATTCTATGATATGCCATTTTGATGTTTAGGACAGATACGATACTCCCATTCTAGAAACCGAAGCCGCGCGCAAATGAATCGAATTCTTCTACTTTTCAAATGTACACTAGGATGCATACAATTTACATTATTTTACCCCAGATTTGGATCCGACCAGCGATTCAAATTCTTTGAGGAACAGTAGAATTTAGTGATGTTCATTAGATAGCCATCGATGCAAAGAAAGCAAGTTACAAAAATGGATGACTGAATTGTGATGCCGATATTCAAAATAATGGTTAGCTTACTCATTGAATTGCAGGCTATTCAACAGGTCGACATAGTTAAGTTCGTCGAAACTTTGTTCCTGGTTGACTATCTGTGACATGATTCTATTTGGTTCTTCCACCACCGGTGCTCCTTCACGATGGCTAGAGCTGACAAACAGTGATATGAAACATTCAGCAATGCCGAAATAATACATACAATCCAACAGTGTGGCCCGAGTTTTAATTCGTTTCAAGTCTGAGAAACCACGCTCGGCGTCAGCTGTCGAAAACGGCATGGCAGGTTTGATTAGACTTAGATTTGATGTCGGCACTCATCAAACAGTGACCAACTCGACAGTTATTTAGATTATAAAATGACGGTAGAACACAGATATCAGGCAAGAAAAACTAGTGTTCTCGATGAAATTACTGTTGTGGAATCCGTACACCAGTGCTGTCTTAAAAATAGCTGAAAATGACTGCTGACTGCGGTCCACAAATGATAATTACAAGAGGTCCTTGACCTTAGGAAGTGACTCGCGAAGTGGCCGTGAGGAAGTGGTATCTCAAAAGCCGAAATCATGTTGATGACTTAGATTTAGAAAGTGAATTATGTTGATTTGCTTCTTCTTTTGAATCCAACTATGATGTACATACGAGGGGAAGAAGATTACCCAAAAACTCGCCGATTTCCATAATTCCCTTATCACAGAAAAAATGCTTTGTTCGTCAATTACATAATAGCATCCGGAAGGCCTATACATTGTCTAATGATTATTCCGCTTCCTTGTATTTTCCTATAGGTACTTCATAGCATTATCAAATCATTGACTGTCATGTTTAAATTGTTACAACGATGATTACGAACTTTACGATAAGTTGCATGTGTTTCGGGATTGAAAAAAAGTACTACTGCATTCAGTGAACATCAGATTTTATGTGCTCCGCTGGTTCTATATAATGATAAATGAATGTTTTGCTAACACTAGCACTACCGGAGTTCTCACATTCTTTGATAATGTTAAGAAAAGAGAGTTTTTGCACAACATTTCTTGACTTTCAATAATTTACAACAATAACAAGTATTTTAATAATTTCATAGTATTTACTACAACATTTATGGAATATGAATGCTCTTTTGATTTAAACTTTCATGAATAACAAAAGATCCCTTTTTAAAAATCAGACTGAGTATGGAATTTATTTTCATATGAAGGTAATATGCGAACATTACTACTTACTGCTAATTAGTTGCTACAACATTAACTATTTCGCCGGTTGGCGAAACGTCCATATCTTCCTCGGAATCACTTCCACAGGGCTTTCTTCGCTGTCCGATTCATCTTCATCGGCGATGGACTCTTCATCGGTGCCTATATCGGCAAGAAGTCTTTCAGCTGCGATCTCCGCAGTAGTACGACGAGGTCGAGCAGAGGACATTTTGCAGTAGCAGTCGTTGTGAAGAATGTTGTATTCTGTTCAGGAAACATAGCGATATTGATCATATAGAGAGCGATCACTTATTGGTCGCCTGATCGCTTATCATGTTTGGTTACTGTGAGCTGTGCTTGATTAGTTCACGTCACATCAATTGCTGATCGTTTGCTAACGAGGGACTGAGCCGAATTGCTTGTCAAGAGTTGAGTGAAATGTAGCCAAGTATACCGAAACCACGCAAAAAGACTACGGGGTCAATTTACCCACGATGGTAGTTAATGTACAACTGGTAAACATATCGATATCTATGCACCCAAGAGCAAATCAGTTTCATTGAAAATCAAGTAGACTTATATTTAGGAAAAGTCAAGGGGTTCTATATTTGAAAGTTTTTTATTCGAGATTTGCAAAATTTTTTAGATTAAAAATGGGTCAATTGACCCAATTGGTAGTTCTAGTGTTAAGTAATCATTAAGTCCTATATGAGTAAGACGTTAGACATGTAGTCATAGCCTTCTTAACATTCAAAAAGGAAAAATTGTGACCTTTGAAATAAACAATAATTTAGTGCACTGTCGTGGGCCATGTTGTAGGCCCGAGTGATACACAAAAGTGACTCGCGAATGTCATGCGGGTCATGTTATCTAGTTTGCCTGTCCATGCCTGCCGTAAACACATGCCTCAAACCTAACTTATTCAATGAGTCATTGAACCATGAATCATTCACATAAAAAAAGTTTTGTCATTCTTCTATAGTTTTTCAAGAATAATTCTTGGGTACCCTGCAGTTAGTGGGATTCATTCTCCACGTTGAGGCCTGCAGCATTATATAATGATTATATATATATAGGTCCATATTCAATAAAATGTCAAAAGAAACTACTTTGTGCTTTCAGCTGAAATTTCGTGTTGAACATATCTTGGATTCAATTAATACTCTACTTGACAATGTGGCAAATTCAGTGAGACCTTTTCTCTATTCCAATGAGTTCCGGCAACTGTCAATATTCGCACCGAATCTGGTACTTGAAATGACGGATTACAATCCCAAAACAGACAATGAACTTGTGAAAGTAATGAATTTGTATCGAATGGGGCTTGGAAATAAAAGTGAAAATGTCATTTTCTTACCAAAAGAAACCTTTTGCACAGGTAAGTTACAACGGCAATAGAAAATGCGGCTGAAATCACTGCTCTGTGTGAGAAGAAATAGCCAAAAACACTAAAAGAGATTTGAAATTCCTAAGACTTAGAATTCCATTATTGCTTGATGACACGGCATACCAAAACATACGAAAGTACCGGTTACAAAGTCTAGCAAGCATGATATTGGAAATAGCTGAAGAAATCAGTTTATTAAAATTCAAAGACACAGAATGAGAATTAATACTTGAGATACGTACTCTAAGTAAACAGAGTCAACATGCCAAGTGAAGGGAAAGCCAAAACCTTCAAAATCTAAGGCGAAATCCAGAAAAAGATAATTTGCTAAGATAATGCATATGACTGAATTAGCCAAGACCACAGTATGCACGTACGCAAAGAGTGCTGAACCTGAGTACTAAATACGACTAAGAAATGAGCTCCAAAATCTAGTGTTATTTGCGTTCGAAGATATTATAGTCCGGGAGCTAGCGTGAAGTTGTGCAGGGAACGAGGTAGTACATAAAACTTTCACATAGCATAGTACACCTCTAACCTACTGCAAAACTTCGCGTCTGCCGGATCAGATCATTTGCTTTTAAGAAATAGAGAGGATAACACAATCCTATGTATTTCCAGTGGCAAAATTATGACATCTAAGGTGTTGACTCCATTTTTTCGAATTTTTGCTCATAAAAGTTACACAAATTGGCATTTTGTTGAACTGGTTATTATAGAAATCATCTACAGATCATGATTTTTCAAATGAGTTATCATTCAGTGACAGAGGATGAAGTAAAGTGTACAAGCAGACACTTTTCGTTAAAGTATATCAACAATTTTCCTGAAATTTCTATGTTAAAATTTGCAGTTACAACAACGAAATTTAAGTTAATACATGAAATGGCATATTTGTGGTTCATTGAAGCTAAGTTCATTAATAATGACGTCAATATATGACACACGTGCAGTATGTGTCCAAATAGATACATTAGTAGGTGGATAGTGATGGACTACACGAAATTGACAAATAGATGGAATTGAAGAATGAGGTGTGGGATTTTAAAAGAACACAGCTTACGTAGCTCAAACACATTTTATTTTTGTGTAATAAATGTCTGCATACTTGTCGCATTTAATTGAACAAACATTATTGAACTATCATCTGATGCCGAAATGCATGCGTTCGGTCCTCAGTTTTCAGAACACTGCTTTCACATTTGCTTCTTAGATTCAAACCATCTACTGTGATCAAGTTTTTAAGTCTTAATAGGAACCCAAAGATTGCCGAAGACACATGATCCTACCTTACTTTGGATTCACAAATTTAGAAAAAGGGCAGTAATTAGCAAAAATATGTAATCCGCAAATTAATGTTACAAAGCATCTTCTTTTGCAGATTCAGTGAGCTCAAAATTGCTGGTTGTGTTTCTTTTATTGCGAGGAACACCATTCGAGGCAGCAATCAAGAATTCGCAAAGGAAAGAACTAGATAGCAACATTTTGAGTGTTACAGCGTATCCAAAATGTCATCAGCAATTTCCGTCACCAATGAAATTGATCGTTTTGAAAAATCGAAAGGTAAGAATGCCTTCTCAGAATATCTTCACTTTATTAGGTGAATAAAAACATTCGTTCGACTCGAGACAGATATCTATGCTAAACTTAGAAAGCTACCATTTACTTTTTATTAGAATTATATTTTTTCAAATATTTTTGCCAATTTTCACTTACAAAAGTTAAGATGTAGTTTGATGAAACACGAAGTATGCACTGTTGTTAATACCGGTAAGTATGCGATTGAGGATATTTATTAGGCATTGTTTTATAAGTACGTGTACGTGTACACCTGCAAAGCAAGAAAGTATATTCATTCTGGAATATTTGTTCGTTCTTTGCGATGAAAGGTAGCGAATACATAATTCTGTAGACCGTCACATTTATTGAATCAATCCAATTATCATTTATTAATTCATACTTGCAACCGAATATGTGTAGATTATATTTCGCAGACAAGCATTATGAACCGTCCAAGCACATTAAATGAGGTTTTGCCAGTAGGCCTGTTATAGTCTGTGAGAAAAGCTCACTAGATCATTCGCAGCAGATACTTTGTAAACTGTTACGTGTTATATGGCAAAACATTTCAAAAGTTTAGAAATTGACCCCACAGAAAATTGCATTTCCTAACGCTAAGAAGTGACAGTTGGAATCTAAAACATGAAAGGCTTTACAAATTCAGATGTCTTGAATTGCCATGAAATAAATAAAAAAAATTCAATAAATACAGAAATGAAGCTTAAATGTGAAAAGTGATCAACTTCAATGCAAAAATGTTCATGTGTATAAGGTCAAAGCATTTAGCATTTCCTAAGTCAAAAATTGAATATCGGCCAGTAAATTATGCTTTTTACATACGTTGAATAATCATCCATTGATATAGGCCTGTGTTCAAAATAGACAAGAATATTGACTTGAATTGAGGTAATTCCCACATTCAGGCCCAAGGAGACCTGAAAATAAAACTTCCAAGACATCAAAATAATGTACATATGTAATTTCTGATTTGCAGTTAGCAAGTTAGTGAAATTTTAACGGACATTCATTAGATATCACTTTAAACACACTACTGGCAAATCGCTTAGGTGCTGTTTGCAAGCACAATGTAAATAGAATAAATATTGAGTTAAGCGAAATTGGAACAAGTGTAAATAGCTGCTATTTCATTCCTGCCAATATGAGAAATCATCAGAAGTCAGAAGTCAGAAGTCAGAAACGTTTATTTTTCAAAAAGAAAACACGTTGATTATCATAATGATTACAAATTATGGATGAATACAGATTATGATGCACATGACAATTTGTGATGATATCTATTTACAATTTCGGGATGAGACAATGAAATGATAGCTAAGTTGAAATAAAATATGAGTCACGCTGGAAGGAGAGGACCTGCAAATGTAATTCACCACTTGATGCATCAATTTCTAATAATGGTCAGGAGATATCAGTTGAATAACATATACGGCATAATGAGGTTAGTCTTATATTTAAGTATCAAGATTGGTAAATTCCTTTCCTATTCGATTTGCAAACTATAGTCATAATTATTTATTGAACATGAGGTCCGGAGCAGAAAAAGGGTCTTATTTATCATCATTACATATTTCAAAATAAATAAATGACTATCAAAGTTAAACTTACCTGTAATTCAGAGGAAAATCACGCGTTTTTTATCTTGCAAAATTGTGCGTTGCTACGGACCTCCTCGTTCAGCACGAAAATGATTTAGACTGATCGTCGATAATCTTTATCAATACGATGCATCTGAATATTAATCACCTAACAAGTACCCTTCCGATTTCTTTATTGCTCTGATGTCATTGGCCATTCTGATTTATTTCGTTAACTTCAATAGATTACCTACATTTAGCTTCTGCATCATGTCATAGAAATCGTATTTAGAAGCATCAATACAGAATGGTATGAAACGTGTTCTGATATCATTGTATAAGGTGCATTCACAAATGAAATGAAATATTGTTTCCACCTTTTGTTCAGCGCATAAATTGCAGATTCGATCTTCATAAGAAATCTAGTTTTATAACTACATATTCTTACCATTAAATCATGGTTTCCACATCTAAATTTTAGCAAAGTTCTAACATCCTTCTGATTGAAATTGAAGGTAAAGTACAGTCCGTTTCATAAAAAGTAGATCATCCTAAAATTTGACTAAATAAAACATAAGTATGATACAGAAAGCATTTTTCATGTTATTTCATGTCCCTAATATATTTAAATGTCCTTATATAATCTGATAAGCTATGATACAGTAACGGTTCTTAAGAAGCTAATATTTTGTGGCCCTACCCTTATTGTCAATGACATTACCAATTCGTCTAGGCATTGATTCGATGATATCGTTGATTTTTGACTGATCTAACTTTCTCCACTCTCTTTTTAACAGTGGCGTAAGTTGTGATACGCCATCTGTAGGTAGCAGTGAACGACGAACGTTGCGTTTTAGAATACTCCATACATTTTCTATGGGATTCAGATCAGGAGAACGAGATGGCCAAGATAATGTCCCAAGCCCTAATTGAGACTTGCATAAGTTGAATCTACTACTCCTGTGACACGTAGCATTATCATCCATAAATAACCAAGTCGATGGATCACCAAGTTGATCTGTCATTTGGCCAATGTTCATTCGTAAAACATTCACATAGCGTTCAGAATTCATGGTTCCTTGCTGTATGTGAAGTTCAGAGCGGCCATTGGTCCAAATGCCAGCCCGAATCAGTAGAGTCGCACCACCTTGTACCCGGGGACGATGTAAATGTCTCGGAATTTCCTGATCAGATTTTATCCATAATCTCAATCGACCATCACTATCCTTCAGACGGACTGATGCCTCATCAGACAAGACAACCCGATCCCATTGATTTCGCCAGTGACAATGACTCATTGCCCATCTGAGACGTCTTTTTGTATGCTGATCTGATAATTCGATCTGAGAGGGCCTCTTACAGCTCTTGAAATTCGACTCAATAAGTCTTCTACGAATAGTGGACTTCGAAATAGACGAGTCTAGTGCAGCCATCTCAGTTAACGAGAGACTTGGATCAACTTTAACAAATCTCAAAATTAGGTGGTCTCTACGTTTGGATGTTTTGCGTGGACGGCCAGAGCCCTCTTTACGACAGAGTCGAAAATCATCATTATGCCATCGATGCACATTTGTGTAAGGGACATTTAGTCGCTTGCGTGTAGCTCGCAAAGAGAACCCTAGTTCTACCAAGGCTGACACTTTGCCTTTTGTGAATGCGATCTCGTTTTTGTTCATTTGTGCTTTGTATTGTTTTCAACCGGTAAGAGATAAATTTCTAGCTGAAAGCAATCAGGAGTGCTGCCAACACCACCGCAACGAAGTCAGGAAGCTATGGAACATGAAGTCCAGTTAATCACATGTAGCAGTTACATTATTGCTGATGAATAATGGTGCTATACTGGCTCTGATTGACCGACTTTCTTTATTTTTGTTTTGCTTGATAGCTTTTGGCTTGTAGAACAACATATTACATAACAAAGGAAACAAATGTAATTTTATAAGAGTGAGGTATGATTTTGTGTAACATTGCTGAATGAAGATCAAATTATCTACTACTTTTTTATCTATCTCGTATAACAGGAAAACAACTCAATATTCAAAAAATTCAAAAATATATTCAAAAATTCAATATTCAAAAAAAATATTCAATATTCTTGAAATGTCCAACAATGATATTAGTAAGCACAACTGACATATCTTCCAAATTTCAGAGAAATTCGTTCAATTTTGGCGGAGTTAGACAAAGTTGAAGTTAAGGCGATGTTTAAGGGTGATCCATTTTTTATGAAACAATCTGTACCTTGTAGAGATAGGAAAAATAGTCGTGCGTCGCCTGCAGATTGCTGTGAATTCCTTCAAAATGCTCTGATCGCTAAGATTCCTTCAGATTCGAAGAATTCAGATCATTGCGCAAAAGTTTTCTCGATAAAGTTGGGCCCTCCGATCATTATAAAAAGTTATCAGGAGCACGAAAAACCGTTCACAAACTTCTTTGTAGAACTTGACATGCTGTGTGATCCGTTGATAACAATCGCTGAAACTTCGCACAATTTGGGGTTTTTAATGCTGAATTGGTTGCTCATTGTTCGATTGCTATGGTATTATGTCACCAGATTGTACTATTTCATTTACGTTACATGTTCCAATGTTTCCTTTCTAGTCAAACAGAAGAAGAGACGACCTGTCTAATTCTGTGGCCTGTCCGCCCTAGTCCTTTAGTAGCATAGAATGTCGGATTTCTATGATTCGTAGTATCAAAACTGTAGAGACACTATAGATGTCGGATTCTTTCATGTCTACGTTATCTGCGTCTCCAATATGCAGTTACAATGGAAATAATGTAACTTCAAAGTCATCTCTGAATGTCTTTTTTGATGCTGCGCAGTTTGCAAATCTGTTTGTGGACTCATTAGAGGAAAAAAAACTTTACCTAATATCTACTTACGAAGGAAATGCGAAATAACTTCTCTCGTTGACGTTGTATCAGTGTATAACAGGCGAATTGAAATGATTTACTGCAGTGTTAATTGTGGACGATTAGTCATGAAAGGTCTAACGAATCGAACAGAAAATTCGTGATAAACTCCTGAACAATGCATGTGGGACTTGTGTGTGATTTACTGCATGAGTCTAGCATCTCTAATGGACCTGAAAGATAATTCATTCACAACAGTTATCAATTTTTGAAAATCAATGCCATCGCCGATCAATTATTACTGATGAGATCACAAAATCGTCTGTACTACCGCTTAGGAGCATGCCGGAGCATCACTCTGCTCAGGATCGCTTGCAATGGAAAATGAAGATCAACCATGCAAGAATTGCGGGCGAGAGCCGTTTTTCTGTGATCACAGCATCTTTCTTGTCATGCCGTCTACAGACGTTGCTCATGGCTCAATTTCATTAATATTCGACGAAAATTGAAGTTACGTGACATTTTCATCAGAAGTTACTTAAAAAACAAATGTCTCTTTGTTATTATTGACTTCTCGAGAAGTTCTGAACTAGACACGCTGTCGGAGTCCAGGTTGGTGCGGTGCCATCTTAGTTGATTATTGTCCTCTTTAGACTGGAGTGGACAATATAGATATCTGATCCCTATTGTTCATGTGTAGCTTATTCTGTTATTCACGGCTAATTTTGAATCACCCGGTATTATAGCATCTGAATATGAAGGATCGTTCTTTATTGTTATTTACTCTTCATTCCACGCGGTAGGATGTGCATCCGTGCGCTAGCATGCAAGCCACAATTCTACATGGCTACATGACATGGGTTGCCATGTCAATATCCGTAGTTATGATATTCTTTTTTTTCCTAATCTGAATTGACCGGAAAAGATTATCAGAAATGCAGATCCACTTATTTGTCGCCTCTTACCACCTCTTTTCGATGACTAGTAAGAAGATAACATTGAAAATCTTGGATTTTATTAGTTTCATTTCAAAGTGATTTCTTCACACAATTTGCTAAGTTTTTGATAAACGAATTAAGTGTTCCTAACTTTGAGAATGAAAAAAATATTACTTAAACTTGAATAATGAGCTCATAATTGCCGGTGAAACTTGCAGCAAAATTTACAGCTACTGCAGGCTATAGTCCACGCTAGGAAGATGAGAACACAGTGTAAACCGCTCGCTAACATGCACATACGAAGGATAGATACCAAAATATCTTTTGTTGTCTTTAACACTAGAACTACGGATGAGGTCAAAACGACCTCAGTCACATTTTGAAATTTCATACTTGGTGAACAAAGCTTCTCTAGGAATTGATATTTACCGACTTTTAATATATTTTGTCTGTTCTATCGTAGATGAAATTTCATTTAAATTGGTGATTCCCTTCACACTTAAATCCACCTGTTACCCTGCAACTACGGAGTGATGTCATTTTGACCTCTCCTGTGTGAGAAAATTCTCGCAAAACTGAATTGCCTTTCAAATTAGAAATCTATGACAGCCGGATGTATATAAATTGATAGTTCACGATCTACACAGACTTCTATGATTTATGGCAACATGAATTTCACTTTGAACGACATACTGTTGTTCAAAACACTTTTCATATTGTAGATCTATGTTGCACTCTCCATGACAATACCATTGATTTCTTATTTGTCATTGTATTGCTTCTCATAAAATCACTGATATTCAACACTAAGTATCAAAAGCCTGAAGAGTGAGTTCATACGCTATGAAACGTCGGCGTCATTCCGCAGAAAAAGCAGCACTCCTCGCACAATTGAGCGATAGTGGTTCTAGTTGTGAATCCAACAGTGAAGACGAGATAACACAAGCAAACAATGATGAATGTGACTGAACATCATCTAACACTGACACAGGATCTGTTGAAAATATCGAGTCACTACGAAAGCGGTTGAATGTTCATGTGCATCCAGAAATCGGCAGTGGTGGTGATGAACTAGCTACACCTATGGTTACCCAGCGTGACGATAACTTGACGCATGATGACGTACCGACTTTCACCAGTCGTAGTGGTAAAGTGTGGCAAGAGCACAAGTCGGTGGGTGTTGGACGCTTGCCATCACATACTATCTTTCGTGCGAATGCGGGAATTACCACAAAGACTCGAGCTGCCGTAAATGATTCCAAACAAAGTGCTTTTTCATTATTGATGGATGAGAAGATGCTCAGATACATAAGAAGCTGCACTGAGATGGAAGCTAAACAGTGATTGGACATTGACACTTGATGAATTAGAAAAATTTATTGGATTATGCTATTTACGAGGCGTTTTTGGTGGGAAAAATATACCTCTATATAGCTTCTGAAGCAACGAATTTGGGTTGCCGATTTTCAAAGCTGCCATGTCCAGAGACCGCTTTTCTGCAATTATGAAGTTCCTTCGCTTTGATGTAAAATCCTGTCGCAAAGCTCGACTTTCTGCTGATAAATTTGCACTAGCTTCAGATGTATGGAAACCCTTTATTCATAACTGTCAACAATGTATTGTGCCATTTGAAAACTTAACAGTAGATGAACAATTACTGCCCTGTAAATCAAGATGTCCGTTTACACAGTTTTTACTGAACAAGCCTGATAAATACGTCATCAATTTCTTTCTGCTTGTTGATGTCGAGACCAAATATTTGTGCAATGGGTTTCCTTATCTAGGAAAATATGATCCAAATTCTCAAAAGAAGCCTTTCGGCGACTTCGTTGTTCTTGAGCTGATGAAGCCTTATTATGGCCTTGGATATGGTGTCACAACCGACAATTATTTTACATCTCTAAAATTATGCGACGATTTGAAGTCTAAAAACACCAGCTTGATTGGAACAGTAAAGAAAAGCAGACATGAGTTACCTGACGTCCAAAAAATCATGACAAAGAATCATGTATATGACTCTAAAATTCTTAGCTCGGAATCTGGGTGTACGTTGACAGTTTACAAAGCCAAAAAGACCAAAGTTGTCGCTTTGTTGAGCACTTTACACGATAATGTCAACATCGCAGACAGTGAGAAGCGAAAACCAGAAACAATCTTGCATTATAACGCAACAAAGGTCGGCGTTGATTGCATAAATCAGATGGCTCGGTTGTATTCCACCAAATCTGCTTCGAGACGCTGGCCAGTCGCTGTATTTTTCAACATACTGGACATGGCCGCTATCAATGCTTGGATTTTGTTCAGATATGCAAACAACTCATTCATCAGCCGACGAAATTTTATCCTTGATCTCGGTAAGGAACTGACAGGCTTCAACACTCAAACAACAAGCCTTCCGTCTACTCCTTCACAGTCACGTCGATTTTGTGCTGAGCGTGGATGCCGAAACAAAACTCAAAATATGTGTGTTTCCTGTGCTTCTCACGTCTGTGGTAAACACGCTGAAAAAACCATAGTTTGTCTACACTGTAGAAAATAATGATGTTTTTTCGTTCATGCTTTGTCACTGTTCGTGCTCCTATTTCATACTCTTAAATTTTTTACATGTTATAAATATAGTCTACATCCTCAATCAAGTACTAGAAAGTTTTGAATACATGTATATGTATTAGCTTATGGAAAGCAATTCCGACAATTAGATGATAATATTCTGTATGTGAGGTCATTTTGACCTCAGTCCGTAGTTTTAGTAATACATTTTCAACCGTATTTCTAGTGTTAATCAGCCAATCCCACAGCATTGTTCGTATCATTGCATACCAAACACATGCGAAATGAAAGTCAATATTCGCATAAGTATAAGTCATACCAAATACCTGTAGAGATACGAGAATCTCGCATCAATCGTTAGTTTGAAATTGTATGTGAATTTCGCATTAATTTGCATGCAATTTTCGCATCGATATATAAGTTGCTAACTTCAATGACTAGACAGATATCACACACATGTAAGGATGTAATAATATACATAAATTGCAAAAACAAAATGTTGCAATTTTAGAATACTGAAGCTGCGAGAAAACATCATGTTCCTCCAATCATTCAATTTCTTCAAGTATCTTCCAACCGAGTCATAATGAACATAAGAAAGTTTCTCTTAAACTAAAGTTGCTATCTACACATTTAAATAATGTGTTTCAAAAACATATATTTTTTTATATGACATTTTTTTGCTTGCAAGTCACAATCATGCTTATTAAGCGCAAGCAGTCCATTGTGCAGCCTTCCTACACCTTGTGCACACCTAAAGAATATTGTATACATGCTTAATAAGCCGATTAACCCTTATTGATTAAGTGATCCACTGCTGGAAGTAATCGAACTAAGTATGAAAATGAAATTATAAGTTGGGTAGTAGGAAAAATTTTTAAAAGTTTGAAAAAGAACTATTGAACTTATTCTAATATCACTTACATATTCGCACTCTTTACATCGCAAGAATTCTGAGGATGCCAAACAAGAGCATTTTTGATGAAAAAGTGAGAATTCAACATTTTCAGTCAAACAAGTCAGGATATTTTGATTGCTAATGTTTCCTGATGTACGGATTTTAATGACCAGTATATCCAGCGAGAACTCACAAAAATGCTCGTTCTCCCAGTGCCTGATTCTTTATCATACTCACATGTTTTCGTGTTGAAAAGATGTGATTTGTAAATTGAGTGACTTTTATATTTTGAGCACTGCTCAGCAAATACAATAACGGATGCAAGTTCATCATTTTAAGGCTGAGAATTCAAGCTCTCGAATGATGTATGGCAAGTTGATGTACGACACGATTGGATGACATGAAAATCGACTGAACTTCAGCGAACTTTAGGTGGTCCGCTTTTGTGATCAGCTCTCACGGTTCACCGGAAATAACTTTTAGTTGAAGTTTGGACAAACAAAATACTTTCAGCTTGGTAGGAAAGGCCTATATCCACAGAGTTCAAAAGCGCAAAAAGGAAAAAAATCTGTCGATGTCTTACCAAGAAAATCGAACAAATTTGTTTCACGTACTACTGCTATTATTTAAGTATTCTGAAATACAGGGTGAGTCATAAGTAACTACAATTTTCAAATCGCTGTAGCTAAGTGAAAACTTGGCCAATATTCAAACAATTAAAATTTTGGAAACTACAGAAAAGGAATATTTTTAAAAACTCACATAATATGCTGGAAATGTCCTCCATTTTTGTCGACGAGGGCATGAAGACGAAGCTCAAAATTATCAATAACTGCTGCAATAGTCTCACTGGATATCTGCGAAATCGCGACAGTGATACGTTCTTTCAATTCCTCAAGAAGAACCTCTTCTGAGGTTTTTGGCAATGGTGCACTTTCGCTTGTAGGCCACCCCAGAGCCAGAAATCACAAGGATTCAAATCTGGTGACCTATGGGGCCACTTGTGGGAAATGACGACTAATAACTCGTTCTGGACCAAATTGATTCATGAGAAATTCTTTAACCGCACTTGCAATATGCGGCGGAGCCCCATCCTGCATAAAGATACAAGAACGAAGCTTTCGACGGCGTCGCAACTCACAAATCAAGTGTTCTTTCAACATTTTCAAGTAGCCCTCACCATCGACCGATTTGTCGAAAAAATAAGGACGTGTGGTGAAGTCTTTGGCTGTACCCATCTAGACAGTTACTTTTGCAGAATACAGTGGTTTAGTAACAATTACGTTTGGATTGCTTGAGTCTCGGAAAACACAATTTTTTGGATTAATGTTTCCATCGAGGTAGAAGTGACACTCGTCGCTGAATATTATATTCGGAACACGTTCCAAATCGCCGAGTATCCAGTTTGCGAATGATAGACGAGCTTAAAATTCAGAAGATTGCAAATGCTGTTGTGTTGATAATCGGTATAGATACAGGTGAAGGGAATTTCGAAGAATCCTGTGAACACTTCGCTGAGGAATGGCAGTTGCATCCTCAATTCTTCTGGTAGAGGTACAACCAAGATCAGAAGATGTCAATTCCAAAGCATCAAGAACATGTTCACTTCGTTCCTCCTGCAGAGAGCGCCTTCCGGATTTCGTGAGATCTTGAACATTACCGGTCCTCTCAAACTTTGCCACCAAGTTAAAAACAGTTTTCACAGTAAACGGATCTTTTATCAAACGTCGTTTTTGCTTAAACATTCTGAAGTAGCTGTAAGTGATTCTCCACTGGAGTAATAGCATCTGATGATTTCAATGCGATACGACAAGTCGATATGGGACATGTTGATAACATTCGTTATTAGTGAAGAATGAATAGCTGTCTAACGAGTGATCGTCGCAGTACGTAAACGAGTTCTGATTTTCAAGGTCATTCATTATCTTTATTCATTAGACATCGCTGCAGACGATGACGTGTTGCAGACAACTCGATACATAGAAATCGCTGCAAACAATGACGCATTGCAGACACAACGTGATACGTAGACATCGCTACTAACCTTTGCTTCTTTCGAACACTACCATAAATACAATTATCAACTTTATCTTCATGCCCTCGTCGAAAAAAATGGAGGACATTTCCAGCATATTATGTGAGTTTTTAAAAATATTCCTTTTCTGTAGTTTCCAAAAATATAAATTGTTTGAATATTGGCCAAGTTTTCACTTAGCTACAGCGATTTGAAAATTGTAGTTATGACTCACCCTATACATTTATATATTCCAAAATATTGTTTTTACGTATTTGGAAATGGACGATGATGTATTTCAATTTATTTTAACACAATATGGCGGCTTTAAGCAAGCATCAGCTAAGTGTATGATACTCTAAAACTCGAATTATGTACTATTCATACTACTTATAAGAAAAAAGTGTGTTATTTTCTTTCTTTATGCATTTGATGAATTTGCTTTCGCAAGATAAATTTCCTACCAAGCTGAATTTATTTTTGTTGTCCAAACTTCAACAAGTAGTTGTTTCTGGCGAGCCGTTGTCTGTAAATGGAAATATTCATTCTCGATGTCCATTTTGAACTGAAAGGGATGGACTATTTCTCCTTCGTCTCTGATAGCCATCTACTATTTTTCTGACTTACATTAATTATTTTCTCTCGTAATTTGTAGATTCGTGTTACCTACTGCATGCATGCCTTATTTGTAATCTGGTCAACAAGCATAATTTTGGAAGATTTCATTTCATTTCTATGTTAATGAATCCACCATAGTTAAGCATGACGCATCTAACTTCACTCATTCATTAAGATGTCAATGTCTGTAGCATATCCGCATTGTTGCTTGTTGTAAACCAGTCAGAGAGAAAGCGTGGTCATGGACAAATTATTGAGTTTTCACTTCCATGGCATGTGACACGAATTGATCGATGCACCTAAAAGATGAAAATGCACTACCACAATAACGCACAAGGCTAAGTAAGAAATGAAAGTCTAAATGAATGATATGTAGACAGAAATTATGCAGCAGGCAATGGACGGGAAATATTTATAGAAAAATATGTTAATTGATAGCAAAGAATAATGAAAAAGGATAACAGAGAAGGGAGTTGTGAGCTAAATAACAAAACGAGTAAAAAGGTAATGCCAACAAGAAAATAAATGGCTAAAAATAATTACGTGAAAATAATAAGTAAGGGAATAAAAGGCAAATGACTATAACATAAAAGTATGCATGCACGAAGAAAAAAAAGAAGGAAGGAAATGAAAAAGAAAAGAACAGAGGGCATTACACTAATTGACAATCAAAGAGCAATTCGTTTTGTATACGTAATACTGGTGAGGTAAGGCGAATGCAAACCGCCTCTGATATAAGAAGCTCAAAAGCAGTACGACACGACTTTGCAGTTTCGATTTGTCTTACGTACTAGGGCAAGACTCAGGCACTGAGAGAACGAGCATTTTTGTGAGCTCTATTTTGATATGCTGGTTATTAGAATCGGTAAACTAGGAAAAAAATTAGCTATCACAATATCATGACTCGTTTGACTGAAAATGCTAAATTCTCACTTTTTCATCAAAAATGCTCAAGTTTGGAATCTTCAGAATCCTTGCGATGCAAGGAGTACAAATATGCAAGTGATATTCAGATAAGTTCAACAGTTCTTTTTCAAACTTTTTAAACATTTTTTCTCACTACCGCACAAAAACGTGTTGCCGCACACAAACTACATGTGCTGTGAACGAAGTTCCAAAACAAAACAGTTAGCGAAGGCATGTCCTTGTTCTCTCACAGTGACTGCAGATTGTTTACTTGTGTATTAGTGTACTTTAGCGGTAATGAGAAAAATGTTAATGAAGTTTGAGAAAGAAAGTACTATTGAACTTTTGTGAATACAACTACATAATGCTGTCATCATTCAATTTGCTTTCACATACTTCCGGCTCTAATGATGCATTATTCTCCAATTCGCTTCTGCTCCTATTGGTACAGAACATGATTCCTATTGGATGGTTCACATCGCTTAGAATTCCAGTTGTTATTTTCATTTGGCTGACATTCGGCTTGGAGTAAGGATGGGGAAGTTTTATCGTTTCTGCTTGATCGCTTGCATTTTGCTTTGTGCTCTTCACACTATTAACGCTGAAAATTTGCACCCGAAATTTTTGCTAAGCGAGCATTTGTTGAAAAAATATCCGAAAGATGGTAAAGTTGTTCCTCCTCAAAATAATTCTCGCGTCAATCTCACAATCGATATCTTCAGTGTCTTCGGATTGGACGAATATGAAATTATGGAGATGAATGGCTGGGCAAGAGTACAATGGATGGATCCAAAGCTCACTTGGAAACCGTCTGATTGGCAAGGCGTTGAAAGCGTTTATCTACCCGGTAAAAGTCTTTGGTTACCTGATGTTGGAATGACCAATGCTAAACAGTTTGAGAATAAAGACTTCTCCAAAGCTAAAGATCTAATGGTTGAAGTGAGACCAAATGGAATAGTCAATTTTTATGCCTACTTCCTGTCAAAAACCCCATGTCCGATAAAGACTGAGAAATTTCCATTTGATCAACAAAGCTGTCCGGTCCTCTTTGGAACGGTCCACTCACGAAAAAATGATTTTTCTATTTACATATACAACGTGACGCTACCTGAAGTACTAAAAGAAGTTGCAATTGGGCAATGGAAGCCGATGAGTGTTTTCGTAGAAAATTCCCTTCTAACCGCCGGAAAAAGAAAAATGGATGTTTTTCAACTGGTCAAGGTGAATGTCGTATTAGACAGAAAGCCGACTTATCACATCGTACTGGTCATCATACCGTATTGCCTGATATGCATAGTTGGTGCTTTTCTGTTCGTACTGAAGGAGCCCGCAGATAGATTTAGTGTATCATTGACTATCTTATTAGCTATGTCTGTGTACGTTATGATCGTATCACAAGGAGCGCCAAAGTCTATGTCGGTACTTTCCACAATGGATAAATTTCTACTGAATCAAATGTCCTTGCTAGTGGTTTTGACGCTTATTGTTGTTCTTGGTCCGATTATGTTCCCGAAGCGTAAAGGGGAATCAGAATCTCAATGTGAAAATTGCTCGGAAGAAGGAAAGGTATCTTTGAGACAACGTCGTACAATGCGCTTCAGACCACAATGGAGTAGAAGATATGATTTGATATTTCTTGCACTTTACCTGATTGGATCAATAACTAACGGTGCAATTTGTTTGCTAATTATTCCTAGAACCATCCCCGACATATTCTCACTAGCTGCATGAGCTGCGTTGCCGTCGTAGGCTTGGACTCGTGACATGCATTCTAAATCACTAAATTATTTTTTGATGTTTTGATGGCAAATTTACCCAGATGCCAACTTTCGTGGCTAAGCATGTGTATATACATTTATTCATGCTTCGAATAAGAAGCCGAGCATCGGACTTTCACAGAATGATGTACACTCTATACCTACCGCGAATCCGCGCGTCTGCCGAGTTCTAGTGAGTTCCTCTTCTTGTTGGACTGAATTAACTCCTAGAGACCTCAGGGGGTCAAGTGGAACGCGGAGCCATATTATGTTATTTAAAAAAATTTTGCTGCTGTGAAACGTTTGCGAGCAGTCTGTTTTTAGTGTCTAACTGAATTGAACACTAAAACCAGACTGCTCGCAAACTTTTCACAGCACAGTTGATGAGTATGAGATATTCACGGTTGTTTTCAGGGTCTTAAAATGCAGCAATTATGGCTCAGTTTAGGCCTATTTCCGATGGACATGGATAAATTTGAAACAAAGGACAAATATGAGGGTAATGCTGCATGGAATGAATTTATTTCATTAAAATTAACCATCTGAGGTTACATGGCGACAGCAAACATTGTAAAGTCGCCTCATAGTGCAACTGACAATGTACTAAATGTCACTGAATTACAAAAACACCACAATTTCGCATGTGTTTGCTGAGAAGTTTGAAAGACACTCAAAGGATTAGTTGCATCGACTTGCTACACGCATACATCATTGTTTTACTTAAAATCAACTTTCCTGATGATTTGATATCGATTTAAGCAGGTAAACTAAGAATTTGTAAAAGGTGTCCACTGGACCCCCTCAGGTCTCAGAGGGTGTGAAAAAACTGTGAGGGTTAAAGAAAAACATGTAAATCTAATGGACACAGACTTCAGTTTTTGGCAAATATTAAATTTTCTATGTTTTCTCATATCAACTGGAAACTGCTAAGCCTAGAGCCATAAATTTCGGCATAACATGTCTTCAAGTCATTTCCTATCGTGTGCATGTGATATTATCATGATTCTGATCGGCAATGTGTTCGATCAACATGCTGTCAACAAAGTGGGTCAACATGCTGGAGCTTGCAGACAGTAGGAGACTTGTCAAATCCGAATGTGTGTAGCTTCATAGATAACTGTCATGATGGGAAATGACCTTAAGACATTCCATGCCAAAAATCATCACTCTGGGATTAATACCTTTCACTTGATAAGCGAAAATATAGAAAATTTAATTTTTGCCAAATGATTTCCCATTGGATTAACGTGTTTGTCTTTGATCCTGTCTGACAAGAGGAGGAACTCACTAAACCTCGACAGACGCGCAGAATCTAAGTAGACTTAGGGTGTACATCATTTTGTGAAACTCATGTTCAGCTTCGTTCCCTGTAGAAGTAGTCCGGCAGCCAGAACGAGTTTCTGCAGGGAACGAGGCCGAAAGTGAGACTTTCACAGAATGATGTACACCCTATGCCTACTACGAATCGGCACGTCTGCCGAGTTCTAGTGAGTTCCTCTTCTTGTCAGACAAGATCAAAGAAAAACACATGTAAATCCAATAGGACGCAGATTGCAGTTTTTGGCTAAAATGAAATTTTCTATGTTTTCTCTGATTAAGCGAAAAGTATTAAGCTCAGAGTCATGATTTTTGACATGTAATGTCCTCAGGTTATTTCCTATGATATGCATGTGCTTTTATCATGCATCTAGTCGGCAATGTATGCGAGAATGTGGTTGAATGTGGATAAAGTTGCTCAAGATGTTTGTGTTTGCCGACATTAAGAGGCTTGCCAAATCTGAATGTGTTTAGCTTTATACACAGGGGTGCATGGACATGAAAGTAAATGACCTGAAGACATTCTATGTCAAACATAATGACTCTAGGCTTAATACTTTTCGTCTAATCAGAGAAAACATAGAAAATTTCATTTTAGTCAAAAACTGCAATCTGCGTCCCATTGGATTTACATGTGTTTTTCTTTGATCGCATCTGACAAGAAGAGGAATAAACTAGAACTCGGCAGACGTGAAGATTCGTAGTAGGCATAGGGTGTACATCATTCTGTGAAAGTCTCACTTTCGGCCTCGTTCCCTGCAGAAACTCGTTCTGGCTGCCGGACTAAAGCTCGTTTTGCCTGCCGGACCAAACAGTGCTTCTACAGCTAGCCCTCTTCATTCGAGAGCGCATTTAATCAAGAAAGTAATATTGACAGCTTAACATGTACTTTGGTTACTATGTTGTATCGGTGTTGTATCTTGATGAATGAATTAATGAGTTATGCATTAACATAGACTACGTTCGTGTGATTCATAATAGTGAATATCCAGGGATCACGTAATAAAGTGACTGTTATTTTTAGCTAAGTTGATGGAAATATTCCTTGACTCATGACTACAATGAAAAATGTACCACTTGAAAGCAGGGATGCGGAGTCGGAGTCCCGGAGTCCTATCCCTTTTACTGCAGATAGAGTCGACTCCGTACTCCGGCTTATAACTAGACCCGAATTATAATACAAGCAAATTATTTATCATCGTGCCTGTCTTGATCTCAACTTTCTCTGTCAAACAAAAGTACAGAGACACTGCTGCATGCAAAGCTTGTAATATTTGAGGAAATGAACCGTGATAGTGAAAAAGGATTGTCTTTTCACTTGGTGATTTAGTAGAGAAGACAAGCCCTCCTAGCCTCGATCACAATTACACACCAACGGTCACATCAGAGACAAAAGTAAAATACTAGTTTGTTTGAGAACATTACCTCTTGCCCTCACGTTAATCGTGTGTGATGGCTCCTCTAAACCGCTTATTAAAATCGAAAGAGTACTCATATTTTTTGAAGAAGGATGGGGGATTTTCCTACCTGGTAGAGACTAGAGAAAAACCGTGTGAAGCACACATCAAGAACATGGGAGGAGCCGAGTCGAATGCATCCAACGTAAAGCGACATTTGATAAACTTTCATCGAAAATGATTGATAATTGAAGCAGCAATGATCACTTAAGATAGATTCAGGTAATCCAATAATCTATGATGTAGGTTACCAGTTTTTCAAAAAACTAGGCTATATGTACTTGCCACCCGGAGTCGGAGGACTCCGCATCCCTGCTTGAAAATATTCGTCGACTTGGAATCGAAATATATATGATTTTAGCCTCCTGAGTAGACTCACAGTATTAAATATTTTGTT
Organism: Prostheceraeus crozeri; assembly: GCA_907163375.1. Taxonomy (NCBI): domain Eukaryota; kingdom Metazoa; phylum Platyhelminthes; order Polycladida; family Euryleptidae; genus Prostheceraeus; species Prostheceraeus crozeri. Next base: position 3,595 of record CAJQUW010007981.1, on the reverse strand, counting down.
TATCTGCTTCGGTTTGCTAGAAGTGTAATTGATACGAAATCGTCGGCAATTCGATGAACCTATGAAGTGGACAAAAAGGAATTCGTAATACCTTACAGAGATAGGAAAAAAGTCGTGCGTCGCTTGCGGATTAATGTGAGTTCCATCAAAGTACTTCGATTGCCAAAATTCCTTCAGATTCGACGAATTCAGATCATTGCGCACAAGTTTTCTCCATAATGTTGGTCCTTCCGATCATTATTAAAGAAAGTAACAGGCGTACGAAAATGAGTTCACTTGATGTTTTCACATCCTCTCCTCGGCATTGCTCAATGTATAGTGCATACATTGAATCGAAGCCGCGCATCGATGTGTGTTTTGGTGTGTGCGAAGTGATATCAACAGTACGCACGCATGTCTCACTGGCTCTGATGTCCTCTGCTGACAGCTTATTGTTTGCCATTTTCAATAGCAAGTGATACACGAATTATCCATCCTGTGATGTGCCATTTCGATATTAAGGTTACATATAACCCTTCCTTTCTAGGAAACCGAAGCGCTGATGAATCAATTTCTGTGAGTAGACTACTAATGCACTGATGATAAGTACCACCGCCGACAGAGGGCCATATTTCGTCACTTCACCTGTGGATACTTAAATAATGCTTAGCAATTGCATAGTGTGATAGGAGCAGGCTGCCATTTTCAAGTATATTTGCTTCCAATAATCAGATCATATTAAATTTTGAAGTTGAGAGAGCCTACAGGCCGAGCTGTCCGCGTGCCCGGTTCCATTATTGAGGCCGAGCTATCCGCGTGCCCGGTTCCATTATTGAGGCCGAGCTCTCCGCGTGCCCGGTTCCATTATTGAGGCCGAGCTCTCCTCGTGCCCGGTTCCATTATTGAGGCCGAGCTATCCGTGTGCCCGGTTCCATTATTGAGGCCGAGCTCTCCGCGTGTCCGGTTCCATTATTGAGACCGAGTTCTACGCGTACCCGGTTCCATTATTGAATTTGGAAGAAGAAAGTCTCCGGATACCATGCAAGTTTAATTCGGTGCAACTTTTCGCCTAGGTACCACTAGATGCCACTAGATGCCACTAATTGTGAAACTTGCAACTGATTTCCCTCGTCCGAAAATCGGGTTCCTTTGAGGACCCCTTTCAGCTTAGGGAGCAGGAAAAAATCGCAAGGGGTGAGATCTGGCGAGTACGGAGATTGCTCTAACACAACGATGTTCTTCTTTGCGGGGAACTCCCGGATGCTGGTATCTTTGTGAGCAGGCGCATTGTCGTGGTGAAGCAACCACGAATTGCTCTGCCACAAACCCCTCCTCTTCTCGCGCACTGAACGAAACAGACGTGGCAGGATCTCTCTGTAGACGTGTTGGTTGATGGTGTGACCCCTTGGCAGGAACTCCAAGTGGACGATGCCTCTAATGTCGAAGAGCACGATCAACATGAGTTTCATCTTGGACTTTGTCTGCCTTGCCTTCATCGGTCTCGGTGATCCAGGAGTCTTCCACTGAAGGTTCTGGCGCTTGGTCTCCGGGTTGTACTCGAAGATCCCGGATTGATAGCCTGTGATGACTTTCGACAGCAAGCCTGGATCTGCTTCGAGACGCTTGAGGATGTATCGACACACTTGCATGCGTTTTCACTTTTGTTACTCGTTCAACACCTTCGGCAACAACTTTGCACAGACCTTCCGCATGCCCAGGTCTTCAGTGATCGCCCTCCAGACGCAATCGCGATTGATACCAAGCTCACTTGCTATCATCCGAACGGTCAGACAACGATCGCCTCGCATCACCTGCCTCACGATCTCAATGTTCTCCTCAGTCCTGCTTGTCGAAGGTCTTCCACTCCGATGGTCGTCTTCCACCTCCTCTCGTCCCTCTCTGAACCTCCTGTGACCGTCGAACACACATGAGCGGGACATCGTCTCATCTCCATAAACCTGTTGAAGCATTTCGAGTGCTTCAGGACTGATCTTATTTATACACATCTCACGCAAGTAGCTCAATATTTGCTATCATCTAAAAGATGCGATGCGAGTCCGAACCGCTCCTTCTGCAACGAGGTAGCAAAGTTCTTGGACCTCGTCGAGGGTGATCCCATTCACTTTGAGTCAATTATCCTCACGTGAGCGTGAAGCATCGGAACACTTCGGACAGCGGACGTTCGTCAATCCTTCAAAGGATCGAAATCAGGACCACTTTCCAAATAAATCAGGTGATCCTCATATCCGGAATGGAAGCGTGATGAAAAAATAACCTTCTGCGGATACTAAATTGGTACTAATTAATACTAAATATCATAATTTAGTATCCGCAGAAGGTTATTTTTTCATCACAGGACCACTTGTTATGACGCGACAATTGACAGGAAGCGCAGAAGATAGCTTGCGCTGAATCTTTTTCCAACACACTGGAGAGCCACTTTCCAGATTCGGTGCGCTCTTTGATCTTTCCAATCATCAATGACAACCTTGACGGAACATGTAACCAGAAGCAGTTCATGAAATTTCAGTTGAGCTTAGGGTTACTTCAGCTTTTTTAAGCGGCGGGCTGAAGATGCCAGCATGCTTGCGCCATGAAATGCTACCGGTAAGTAAAAAGCTGTGTCCATTTGCATCTCAAGACCTCGTATTCGCGTGGCATGTCAGTTAAGACAATATTTTGTGGCATGTCAGTGAAGAGCGCATGATAAATTTTCATAGAAACAATATAGTCACAAATTGCAAGAGGATATTTGCCATCGAATTGAAAGATATATGCAAGCCATTACCTTGATAATCCTGCTATGTTAAAGTGCAAAAGTGCGTGCACGGTGTCCTTGTTATGTTGAACAATTCCCTTTGTGCACATGACCTCCTCAATGATAATTCATCATTTAGAAAAGCTTGCCAGTGTACTTCATCCAGAACCAGCACCCAGTGCCTGCCCTAATCAGTAAGTTGACATGTCTATTGATGTAATTCCATGGCACCCGAGTCCTTTTGCAATCAACATGTTAAGAAATGAATTTAGTCAAGCTACAAGCGAATAGTCATGTACATTCTTAGCTGTGAGTTAAGGTAATGTTCCATCAAGTTTCAGGTTGTCATCATCGAATGATGTCATGATATATCAGCGCCCTACACTTTAACACATACCAAGTAACGCCCGACAAAAATGTGGAAACGATGCCATCTGATGTTATAAAAAATATGGACTCTCTGAAGAATTTGGACTCGATTTCTGATGCTTCCCCTCAGCAAAACGGTCATAATCACGTTAGCAGAGGTTTTCATCGACGATGTTTATATATTTGTGATAAATGGTCTAGAGACGATTTGGAAAGTCTATGGATTGCAACAGCTTAGATCATCAAATATTTTCGACCATCTGATTAACTACAATGAAACGAAAATCGTGATAAAGCATGTAAAGGTGGAGATTGAGCAAATCGACATTGCATTGAATAATCCAGCCACGCAGAAGGAAAGCATCTTCTTTGCCTGAACGATGTCTCCTCCGCTTGCGATTGGAGCTATTCATAGCTCAAGCCCCTCAAGAGAGAGTATATGTGTGACTGTGTGTGTGCTTATTCGCTAACATGCTGATGGTGCAATGA